>APFE030892424.1:1844-47435 GCA_000404065.3 Pinus taeda
CCATCCGCAGGCAAATGGGCAAGTAGAAAGTAGTAATAAGGTAATAGAATCAATTTTAACAAAAACCATTGCATCGCATAGGCGTGATTGGGCCGCCCGACTACCTGAGGCACTGTGGCCCTATAGAACCACATGGAGAAGTACTACAGGCTATTCGCCTTATCAATTAGTGTTTGGAAAACAACCAATCTTCCCCATAGAATTCGAAATCCAAAAGCTACGAACTGCACAGGAAGTCGGCCTAGATCTGAGTGAGGCACAAATCAATTGATTACAGAAGATTAATGAATTGGACGAAATTAGGCTCTCTACATTACAAAATACAACATTGATTCAACAACAGCGAGCTAAATGGCATGATGCACTTATCAAGAACAAAGTCTTTCATGAAGGAGACTGGGCTTTGTTATACGACTCACGGTTTCAGGACTTCCCAGGGAAACTTCAGACTCGATGGTTAGGACCATATGAAATCCAGAAGGTACATGACAATGGGACCCTTACCCTGATCACAATTGACGATTCTGGATATGCATTCAAAGTAAATGGCCACCGAGTTCGTCTCTATCGAAAGCCACTCACTCGGGAATCCTTTTGTCAGCAACTACAACAAGATACTGATATGGAAATTTTAGGAGAGGAAGCGAAATATTCCTCACCTATAACTTAAGGAATTCATTTTTTTTCATAACTTGTACATAACATCTTGTATATATGTTTTCTTGATTTTCTGTTTGCATTCTAAAAGTTTTTGTTGTTCCTTTTCAAAAGGAACAACACTTGTGTGTTTCTGTTGTTCCTTTTCAAAAAGGAACAGCGCTGGCGTGTTTTTGCTGTTCCTTTTCAAAAGGAACATCATTTGTGTGTTTCTGTTGTTCCTTTTCAAAAGGAACAACATTTGTGTGTTTTTGTTGTTCCTTTTCAAAAGGAACAACATTTGCGTGTTTTTTCTGTTCCTTTTCAAAAGGAACAGCATTTGTGTGTTTTTGTTGTTCCTTTGTGAAAAGGAACAACACTTGTATGTCTTTGTTGTTCCTTTGCGAAAAGGAACAGCACTTGTGTAATTTGTTGTTCCTTTGCGAAAAGGAACAACATTTCTGTGTCTTTGCTATTCCTTTGCGAAAAGGAACAACACTTGTGTGATTTGTTGTTCCTTTGCGAAAAGGAACAGCATGTGTGTGTCTTTGTTGTTCCTTTGCGAAAAGGAACAACACTTGTGTGATTTTGCTGTTCCTTTTCAAAAGGAACAGCACTTGTGTGTTTTTGTTGTTCCTTTTGAGTGTTTTGCTAGTCCTTTTCAAAAGGAACAACACTTGAGTGTGTCTGCTGTTCTTTTTCAAAAGGAACAACATTTGAGTGTTTTGCTGGTCCTTTTCAAAAGGAACAGCACTTGACTGTGTCTGCTGTTCCTTTTCAAAAGGAACAGCATTTGAGTGTCTTTGTTGTTCCTTTCTCAGAAGGATCAGCATTTGCGATTTTCCGTTGTTCCTCTCAAAGAAATGGTATCCTACGAATGGATTCTTCTCTCAGGAATGCCATCGGCATGTTTTTGCCCTTATTGGGGATGCTTTGCGCCCATGTTCTCCTCAATCTTTTAAATACAACAATGAACTTATGCGATGAACATAAACCATGATATACCGAAATCAGCACATCATAAATCGCTATCACTATAAAGCCTAGTATGTATAAGAGGACAAGAGGAGGGACATTAACTTTTCATCTTTGCTGTCATTGTCTTATTATCGGCACCCTGGTTGGTGATCTTTATCATGACGATTTCCCTAAAAATCTTTCTTGATTATTACTTAGGAGTAAGAACAAAGGATTTATATCTGTCTGTTGAGATGATAAGACTTCTTCCACCATTCCCCGCTCTTAAGGAGTGTGAAACCACCCTTATGTGGAAATAAACAAAACAATAAAGGTGCTCTGCAAAAACAAAAAGAAAATATGAAAATTGTCAAATGCAGGATAGGGGGTCTCATAAAGAGCCAGCCTACCATGATCATAAGGATGGAAGCGAAGTGGCATTCCCATTACGGCCACCACACCAGGGATATGGTCCGAAGGTATATTAACAAACAAACCTTGGAACAGGGAGTCTCATCACGAGCTGGCCTATCCACGTTTCGCGCCTACCATGTGAATGGCATTATGGCTATCTGGTTACCAAGCCAGCATAATGGCCTGCATTTTGACAAAGCACTCTTCAGAATACACACAAAGGATCATGGCTCCGGAGGGTGAAATAAACAACTCTGCCAAGGTTATGAACACATGTTGGCAGCAGAGCTCTGTTAATGGCATCGAAATCGTAATGGTTACACCAACAGGTATGATATCAATACTTTTTCGTCTCTTATATCCTTTGAATAGATCATATGTCATGCCCCGATGTATATATCGCATGAATATTCATTACCACCAATCATGACAACGAAACTGACAATGACCACTGGAGATTTCGTACGCTTGACAGACGTCCCATCCCCCGACCTCTCATTATATCACGCAGGCTCTTATGTAAAACGCGATCTACCTTTTTGCCTCGACTTCGGCATTTCGTTGTTTTTCTAAAACATGGCATAATTTCATATGCTGTTTCTTTATGACTTGACTTCCGACTGGCTGCTGCTCCTCTCTTTGACGGCTGGGGACAGCCTATCAGATCACGGGGGGGAGGTAACCTCATTAATCCATGGATTACGTGGCTGCACACCATTCGGGTGAGATAATGTACGAAGGTATGGCATGGTTTAACGGTATGATAATTCCATTTTACGGAAATTGTCGTCCACGATCCTTTTTTGTTGCATGCTCTGTGTTTTTTTTCCAAAATTTGGCGATGATCATCCTTTCTACATCTTAAACAGCACAGGCAGTTGCTGTTCCATTAAGAATTCTGAGCGGAATCATGGGGGGAAAGAAGGTCCGAAGCGAACCTTAGGAGTTGACAGTCTCCGCTGCTACCCGTGAGATCCTGGAAAATGCAGGGTGGCTGAATTATTTTAGCCGCCTACAAGAATCAAATGAAGCAGTGGCGTTGGAATTCCTGCAAAATTTGTAGGAAAACTACTCCATAATAGGAGGAAAGAGGATAGCGGTCACGGACGATATCATCGTAGAAGTCTCGGGACTACCAGCTGCCGGACCCGTATGGACGCTGAAGAAGGAAAGATTACAAAAGGTTATGGAGATTTTCCAGGATGAAGGCCAGAGCTTGACAGTCAAAGGGAAGGGAGTTCTATCGGCAACGCTAGGAGAACCCTGGACCGAGCTAGCAAAGATAGTGCAGAGCTACATCACCTGCGAAGGGAGGAAAGACGTGGTAAGACCTTGTCACCTGAAACTTTTAGCTGTTTTGAAAGGAAAATGTTCTATAAATCTCCCTGCACTTTTAAATTCATTATTACATGATGTGGCCCGAAGCTTGAAAAAGGCACAACACATAGACGTAGTCGTTAGCCACCATTGATTGATTTGATTGATAGTGAGCCACAGTCTCACTCAACAACAAAGCACTTGGGAGGAACTTATCGCAATAGTCGAAGGGGGATTGGCTGCACCACCCCCAAAACCTAAACATTCCTCCAACACGTCGGAACGATAAGAGAAACGCAAGGAATTGGCAGCAGAAAGACATGCTGCTCCAAAACAAAAACAATCCTCCAGTACGCCAGAACGACCAGAGGAACCCAGAGAACTTGCTGGTACACCCAAAAAACCTGAGAGACCAAGGAAATCAGCCCGGCTGGCCCAGATACGAGGAAGGCTGGAAAAGATTCAGGGAACCACTGCCCAACCAATTGAAATTGCGGACGAACCTCCAGAACTAGAAGGAGGACCCTCCGAAGAAAATGCTGAGCAATCAGGGGCCGAGGCTAACCAGCTTGGAGGAGGTATTGAGGAAAGAGACAAGCATTCTGAGGCAGAAACAGCTACCCAGCAGGTCAATCAAGAAGAAGAAGTAGTACAGCCAGGGGGTAGCCCGTTGCAGGACCCTGCGAGTGAGGAGGAATTGGCAGCAGTCCTGGCTAATATGGGGGAATATGGCCAGCCCTCCAGCACAGCAGGCATCCCTGACGGACCTGCGGAGGAAGATATACCTGAGAATGTGCATGCAGAAAAGGCAGGAGAAAAAAACTTGCCTGTTTATGATGATGAAATGGAAGACACCAATCAGGGACAATCTGTCCCCAAGACGCCGGAAGAAATCCCAGACAGAGGAGGAGTAGACTTAAGGGCCAGTCATAACCCTCTGCCGAGGCAAAGGAAATTAAGAAATTAAGGAAGAAACAGCAGAGGTTGTTGGGCACTATAGCCAGGCTCCGACAACAAATTCAAATTTTGAAAGCCAACTTGAGGATACAAAGGACTGCAAGGAAAAGGAAGAGGGCCACTGCAGTAAAAACCTGGAGGAAAAGAAGGCGACAGACCTATACCCGTTTTTTTGGTCGAAACCCCATTAGGAGACCTACTGCCGAAGAATAGACTGCTGTTCCAAATGACATTGAGGAACAGGTTGCTGTTCCAAGTGACATTGAAGAATAGACTGTTGTTCCAAATATCATGGAGGGACAGACTGTTGTTCCATCTGACCCTGAAGAACGGATGGACATTCCAATTGAGGAAGAGGAACAACAAGAGGCTCCGATGGCAGGGGGACCACAGCAACCCTTTATTCGCGTTAAGAAAGAAAAAGAAAGAAAGGAGACCCAAACAGAAGCACCACCCTCAGGGGTAATTCGGGTCCTAAACTCTAAGCAGCGTAATAGAAAGGTCCAGATCAAATTTCCAGCCTCTACGGCTTTATGGAAAAAGGATCCAAAAACAAGGACCTTGCACAAAATGATGAAGCAAGCTCAGCAAGAAGCTGAGCAGCTGAGAGAACAAACAGTCCCCCGGGAGAAATACGAAGAGCTACAACAGCAACTTCAGGATATTAGTCAGTCCGAGAGTTAGGCCTTCGAAGGATGGCAAAAGGAGCAAGAAAAGGTTGCTAAGGTAACTCGTCGATTAGATAGTGTTGTTCAGCAGATGGACACTGTGTGTTCCTTGTAGAATGACCTTTTGACCTGTAGGGCCCCTGCTAAAAATTATGCTTTATTTTTGCTTGAACGATATTTGCGATTGAAAATAAAAGCCGTTAGGGCAGGTGCACCTATCCACATCAACACTATTAATGATTTTATAGATTGTTGCAAGCATTATGGAATTAAGGTTCAAAGGTTATTGTGCGAGTTTTACTTGCACAACCTCGTGCTAGACAAGGAAACTGATTTAAATCCTGGCCCTTTTGTTGGCGATATACAATTCCAAGCCTTTATCTCATTTGGGGTTAATCAGCTGAAATGGCTCAGAGCTTATAACACCTTTCAGAGACAGGAGAATAGCCTAGACTTATAGGTACAAGCCGAACCTAGAGACCCAGTGACGCTATGGAGAGAGCATAGGAGCCTTATGAGGATCCCAGGTGTCATCAAGATATTAGGACACATGCACGAAGACTTGATCTGACATAGTCTGGAATATTTCCTGACTATTAAAGACCTTGCCATCGATGCTGCAAAATTCCGATACCGGACCTCTAGCCCAAACTTCCAGCTCAGGGAGCCATTCAAATACGAGAATTTTGAGCTGGTTGCCAGCCGATTGAACCTTTATGGGGAACGTATTCTGCAAGCAGGGCCATCCTGATTGGCGTATCGATTTCGTAGTCCAATTATTTGGCACCCTGCACCCGGATATCAGGTCTTGTATGAAATGCATGCGGATCAAATAAATCAGTTCTTTGATAATCTAGTTGCTCATCACGGTTGTCGGCCTCCTCACGAGATCCCCTCTCCAGCCTATTGTCTCACTGCCTTGCATGTCAACTATAATGTTTTAATGAGGGCATGAAACAGGGTAAGCAGGGGGGTGTGTGGAGCACTTGAAAGGTATGCTTTTGACAAGCAATTTAGTGGCTTTTCAGTAATATTTGTAACCTTTTCTGCATTGTGAATTCAAAAGAGATAAAGGATTTTAATAAAATGTACAAGAATTAACAAGGGAAGCTCAGTCACTAATAATTGTCGTTTTTCCATGCAGGGAGAAGTGGAAGCAAGGAGTTGCCATCCAAAAGTGAAAAAGCAGAGGAAGAATAGCTTCTGTCCCTCCAGAGGGGAACCGGATGCGAACAAGATCAAGCAAATCAGAGTTGAATAGCCCAGGAAAGGAAGGAGGGGTACCGAGTCGGCGAACGCGAGAAAGAAAAGTAAAGGATTAACCGATTGGTGAATCCCTCAAGATCTTCGATCCTGAGGGGTCGTTGTTTTACCTATCTTTGTTATCTAGATACCTCCGCCATTACTCTTATATAAAGGAACAGCGTCATTGAGCAAGAGGACTACTGTTTTATAATTTTAAGTTTCAGAACAAACTTTGATCATCGAGTCTCACTGAGACCTGGTTTGTTATACATTTGTTGATGCATTAATATAAAAGACTTGGTGTTTATTTCATCTCTGCGTCTGGAGTAATCTAAGGCGGTGTACCATTGGCAGCTAAGGGCCCGGCTCCGAAGGACACTTGCTTTTGTATCATTATTACTGTGATTTATGTGTGTCGTTCATATCTATATTACTCAAATTATAAATTCTATTCATTGATATTGCTAGCTCGTTATGGTTATATAATAACGATTTTTCTGTGTATGTCTCTGCACTGTATAATTGATCTCTTCAAGTTGGAATTACGTCTTTAAACGCATTTCTGTGACAGAGTGTCGGTATGAATGTTATGTCATTGGATCCATGTAAATAATACTTGTTGGGACTTGAAAGTAATGTTACTCTGTTTAGAAACATAGTTATATCATCCTTCATTCTCAGATTACTATATTAGTGTGAAGCGTGTATATATGGTTGATTATTGCTATTCCATAATTCATCAATGAATGTTGTTTCATAAAGTATATATTATCCAGTTTTCTTGAAGAGAAAATCAGAGTGTGAATCAACTGGTTTTAACTCGCGAGATTCAGTTCTTTCGATTGTTGTTCCATTTACTGCTGTTCCATTTACTGTTGTTCCATTTCCGTTTTGTTGTTCCATTTTACCTTCTGCCGTTCTATTTACTTGCCTTTATTTTTTTGGTGTGAGAGAAAGTCTAAGGCTGTAGTGAGCCTCAGCAGACACTACCTAGCTCCCAGACCTATGGTCCATGCTCTAATTTCCTTTCTATCAGTTTCTAGAGGGATGGGTTATTGCTTCCGTACCCTTGACTGATCAACTATCTTGTGTGATTCTATGTTTTGGGATAAGCTTAGTTACAGCTTAACATCTGTTTTCTTTTGTATCTTCTGAACGTTATACTACTAAGCATTACTCGGACAAAAGCCTCAGATTGAGTTACTCTTTGCAATAACAAAACGTTCCCGGATTGATTTATTAATGTGGAATAATTAGAGGTGTGAGAGACCCTAGTTATAGCTCTACCCCGATTACCCTGGAAGGGAAGACAGTTGAAGTTGAGGTCGAAGTTGTCGATGCAAGTTTGACTTACAACCTCCTCTTGGGACGAAGCTGGACATTTCATCTCTATTTCGTGTCCTTCATTTTCCCCATCAAGGGAAAATTGTCGTGGTAGACCAGTTGTCCTTCTTCGCTTCTTCTTCTTTTGATGGTAACGTGCCTTTTATGGAGCATGCCTCTGTTTCATATGAGAGTGTGGGTGCTGGACTTTTTAAAGATCCTGCCCTCATGGGTGTTTTTTCACTCCCACCTCCCAACATAGACCCCATCAATATGATCTCTGTCTATTCTGATCCTTGGGTCCTTCCTCCCATTGATCAGGTAAGATCTTGGGGTGATGTCATGCCGTTGAGTCCTACCGAGCTCAACTATGTTGAAATTGTTTCTGCATCGGCTTCATCTTCTGAACCTGCTTCTTCGAGTAGAGCTCTTGACACGTATATTCAATCCCCTTGGCTCAGAGATAGTGCTTCTTCAGATCCCTTACAGGAAATCTTTCCTTGTGATGAAGTGATCATCGAGACTATGTCTTTCGAGGAGCCTCCTTGGTTTGATCATCACCATTGTTCCTCGTTTCTCCCTAGCCACGGGGCTATGATTACTTGTCTTGAGAAGTTTGCTTCCTGTGTCCTCTTCCAACCCCTTCAGACACCTATTCAAATCCATCAAGTTTTGTCTAAAGGAAATATGGGGAACATTATGCAAACCATACCTATCGACATCTCTGTTAAACTAGGGGTTGTCAAGAATATTGACATTGGAGTAACATGTACTCCAGAGGAAATTCAACTTTATAGTGATCGTTTTTTAGAATTTCATGATTTTTTTGCTTGGTCATATGAAGAGATGCCCGGCATTGATCCTAACATCATGGTGCATGAAATACCTAAGTATCCGAGTGCTAAACCTGTTCGACAGCGTCTACGCCCCGTGCACCCCCGAAAGGCTATAGCTATTAAAGCAGAAGTTGAAAAACTTCTTAAATCAGGGTTTATTTACCCTATCCCACTCACTGATTGGGTTTCTAATATTGTCCCTGTGACCAAGAAGCAAGGCACTATTAGGGTCTGTGTTGAGTACCGTGACATTAATCGTGCCTGTCCCAAAGATAACTATCCCACACCTTTCATCGACTAGCGCATTGATGATTGTGCTAGGAGTGAAATTTATTCATTTATGGACAACTTTTCTGGTTACAACCAAATCAATATATCACCTGTGAACCAACACAAAACCGCCTTCATCTACCCGTGGGGTACCTTCGCCTATAAGAAACTCCCTTTCGGTCTTAAAAATGTCGATGCTACCTTCCAACGCGCAATCTCTTATGCATTCCATGATAGTCATCACATTGTGCAGCCTTACCTGGATGACCTTCTGGCCCATTCAGCAAAGCGCCATGACCATCCAAATCATCTTTGCGAATTTTTTCTTCGTTGTCAACACTATCGTATCCGTCTTAATCCACATAAATGTGTCTTCTGCATTGAATTTGGTAGACTTCTTGGGTTTGTCGTCTCCAAAGAGGGCATCTGCCTGGATCCCCTTAAGGTTGAAGCCATTTTGAATCTTCTTCCTCCTGCTTCTTTGCAATAATTGCAGAGTTTGCAGGGTAAAGCAAAATTTTTATGTTGTTTTATTCCAAACTATGCTGAAGTTGCCAAGGGCTATACACAGTTATTAAAGCAGGATACCTCCTTTGTTTGGGATTCGCTGCACAAGAGTCATTCGAGCAACTCAAGGCACTCCTTGTTTCTAATCCATTGTTACGTCCGCTAGATTATCACCGCGACTATAATCTTTATTTGGTTGCCATCGACAACACCATCGGCATGGTTTTGGTTCAAGATGATGATGATGGTACCGAGCATGTTGTCTATTATCTCAGTCACAATTTACTTGACACGGAAACTCGATATGCCTATGTTGAAAAGCTGGCATTGGCAGTCGTTCATGCTGTCCAGCATTTCTGCCATTATATACTACTGCGTACAACGATGGTGATTTCTGACTATAACCCGATGACATACATCTTGTCATGTCAGTTGCTGGGGGGAAAATACTCAAAATGGATTGTCATACTTCAAGAGTTTGACTTGGAGTTTACTACGGCCAAGTGTAAGAAATCCCTCATTTTCGCTGAATTGCTCTGCTCGCTACCATCCACTACCGCACCCTCTCGATTAGAGGACCATATTCCGGATGAGTCTTTGTTCTTGATTAGCACCCTCAATCCCTGGTATGGGGATATTATTGTCTACATCCAGACGTCCTCCTTTCATCCTGATTTGTCCAAGAAAGCTTGGCGATGTATTCGCCATCATTCTCATCCTTATCACATTATCGGGGACACCATGTACTGTCTTGACGTTGAATCTATTCTCTGTCATTGTCTCATGTTCGAGGAAGCCGAACGAGTTTTGAATGACTACCACTTTGGTGCATGTGGTGGTCATATGTCCGGGTATGCTACTGCTCAGAAGATCCTCCGTGCTGGTTATTTTTGGCCATCTATTTTTAAGGATTGCATTCTCCCCGTCCGCTCTTGTTATCTGTGCCAAATATACCAATGGAAGATGTGTGCACCTCCCTCTCCTTTATACCTTGTCATTACCGTCATCCCTTTTGCCAAATGGGTCATTGATTATATGACTTGTAACCCTCGCTCGGCCGGGGGGCATGGGTATATCATTGTTGCCATCTATTATTTCACAAAATGGGCTGAGGCAATGCCTACATTATCTAATGACGGTAAGACAACAACTCAGTTTTTATTCAATCATGTAATTTATCAATTCGGAGTCCCTCAGGGTATTGCCACTGAACATGGTTCTCATTTCCGTAATCATATGATGACTGAGTTAACAACCCATATAGGCTTGCATCATGATAGTTCGACGCCATATTATCCTCAAGACAATGGCCAAGTAGAAGTTGTCAATAAAGTTTTGGTCATAATGCTTCAGCGCACCATTGGCATGTACAAGTCTAACTGGCATTTGATGTTGTTTTCTGCCTTATGGGCCTACCGAACTTTAGTGAACGATGCCACTGGATTCACCCTATTCTAATTGGTTTACAGTCTGGAGGCTACCCTTCCGATTGAATGTGAGATCCCTTCTCTTAAATTAGCTATTGAATTTCTCCCAAACATTACTCCGGTAGAAGAACGTCTTCTTTACCTAGAGTGGTTAGATGAGAGTCGTCGACTAGCATCTCTAGTCAGTGAAGCACAGAAGAAGAGAGTGAAAAATCACTTTGACCAAGCTATCAACCCTCATTCTTTCATTGAAGGAGACCTAGTCCTTACATTGTTAAACGCGTTTTGCAAAAAGGGGCCTATGAGCTAATCGATTATGCAGGGAATCCTCTAGATAAGCCCCAGAATGGGTTTTATCTTAAGAAATATTATGCATGAATTTTATGCATCTGCTATGTACATACATGTGTTTTGAGTGTGTGTTTGCATGTATAGCTTGGTGTGTAGGCATAATCGCCACTTATTGTGTCCTTTTACTTCTTGTGCAGATGTCTAGTACACCTTACATTGGTTTCGCTGATGGTACCTGCCATAGTACTCGGAACCTTTCGTCTGTAGCATGGGTGATCTACGATCCTCACGGTGAGTTAGTAGACCTTCAAGGTGTTTGTCTGGGTTGCACCACAAACAATGTCACTAAATATAGCGTTGTCATTGAGTTACTGACCGAAGCTGTTAACATCGATATTCGTGCATTGGTTGTGAATCTGGATTCTCAACTTGTTGTCCACCAACTTAATGGGCATTATTTTGTCAGAGATCATCAGATTTTAAGGTTGTATTTACATGTCAAATTATTGGAAAGAAATTTTGATTTTATCACATATCAGCACATTCCAAGAAGATTAAACACATTAACTGATGCATTAGCAAATCATGTATTAGACAGACATTTACGCAACATGTAATCAAACATTGTATGAAAGCATTTAGACACAATAATAAACCATAGATAGCATATATAAATATATATATATCGTGTGGTGCACCGAGGTGCTCAAAAAATAAGTGTGTATTTCAAAAAATAGAGTCTGTGTTCACAATACATCTGAGACACATGTCTCTCAAAATAGCAGAAATCCTAGGTGTCTACAGTGGTGGGTTCTTCTCCCTATAGCAAACCACCGCCCGCACAACTCGTCTCAAGAGTCTGTGTATCTTAGGTGTCACACTGACTGTATGTCTCTGATACTCCATTGGGACCTCCTCGATCCCCCTGTAGTCTAGGATCCCATCAGTCAGGCCCTCAAGGTTATGGGAAATCTCCTCCTCTACATCACCTCCTGAGTGAACCAGAGCCAGCTCTCTGTTGCCCTCCCTTCGTGCCTCAGGAGCCAGTCCTATGGGTCTCTCCGGTCCCACATCTGTAAGTAACATAGAAACGACAATTAAGACATATGCATGTGAAAATCCAAAAAAATCATAAAAAACAAAACACATAAATAGTGTGGTGTTTGACCAAGTGTTTTACCTCCCTCATCCCACTGCTCGTTAGGTGGGAGAAGCATGTTAGGGTCTCCATGGAAATCTGTGCCCGCATATGGCCAATCCTCGGTGATGACCTTCTGACGGTCTAGCCACTCTCGAAACAGCACTCCCCACGATACTGGCCAACCACCACCCCCTTGTGGCATCACATGTGCCCATCGAGTGATGCGAGTCTCTCGCGGTCCAAGTATATATAGGTCCATATCCTATAGCTGAAGTGATTGCACCTGCTCCAGCATGAGCGATATCAGAATGGATCCATATCCAAACTGTTTTGTCTCCCCTCATCGACTCTTAGTAAGCTATCTCTTCATGTTAATAGATACTGCATCGGCCCAGTTGTACATGGTTGGAGTGAGGCAATCAAGGGCCAATTGCAGATGGGTATTCGTTGCCTCATTTTGTGCTTGAGAGCCTGCTACTCTCATAACCATAAACAGTACTGAGTGAAGAGTCAAATCCCCCACTGTCGGGATTTGTAGTTTCCCGCTAGTAGATGATTTGTGTGCCCCTGGACACACCCACACTATCAGCGTATCAAGGGTCTCATCGATAGCCTATACACCCTCCATGATTGGCCTCTTGCGACGATGAGACAAACAAGTCAAGAAATACATGTTCGTCGTGTCAAACTCAATGTCCTTGCCACGGATGACAAACTTCCCCTCTATCGGGTTCCATAAGAAGATCAGTAGTTCGAGCAGGTCTGGCTATGCCCGAAGGTGCGGTGTAAGGAAAATTTTCAATAATCCACAATCACGTAGGGCTCTTCTGCACTCGGGGTTGTCAAATGCCTGTTTTTCGTTGTCATCGTGGGTTCTCTCTTGCCATACGAATGCCATTTTTTCCCTGCATTGAAGGAAAAAATAATTAGAATCTTTCTCATTAGCTTAAATGCGCAATTTATAAAAAATTTCAATCTTTACGGCGCCGTCGCGACTGTTTTTCAAATAGTAGTGACAGCTCGAGATCAGAGTTCATTTTTCCTCGATCTTCATGATAGTACACCTGTATTTAGCGAAGATCCCCGTGGTGGTTTGTGTTAGCATGCTCGATCATCGCTAACCTATGATGGATTTCTACGACGACCAAGAAGCAGATTTGAAACTAAAAATCCACCCAAAACCACCTATGGAACATGAAATTGACTAAAAAGACTATGGAAATGCAGTGCAAAAGATGGCTTACTTACTTGGTAGGAATCTCAGGCAAGATGATCGATCACTGATGCCGGAATCTAGCTCTGAACTTCACGCAGGTTTGCACTCAAAATCACCAATGGTAAAAACTCAAAGGGTAAATGTAAAAAATGAATTACCATAGACCCTTTTTATAGTGATTTTTCCACAATTTTAAGGATTTGCACTATAGGGTTTAGGGTTTCACCATTTATTTTAAGTTTTGATTAAGGTTTTGAGTTTTTAACGTAATTTCCATGTATATAATGTATTTGTATCGAATGGATCTTATGATGTGGTTTTTTGTGCAGAAACAAGGATGACGGGTACATTTAATGAGTCATATATGGTTGGTCCATATTTTCTAAAATTCTTATTTAAGCCCTTTTCCGACTTACAAAAGACGAAAATATTGCTGAGTTTTCCCTTTTGACTTGTTAAACGGAATAAAAGGCGGTCCAATTTCAGCTCTTTTCTAACCGTATAAACATGAAAAGATTGTTGGACTTTTGTCATTTCAAGTTCGATACTGGTCAAGAAGCGACGTGTCTTCAATCGCTTTTTTACCTTTTTGGATCGGGACCGCTAATTATGAAAAGTACTCCTTGATCATAATGGTCAAGCAGTTCTCTCAAGTATTATTTTATACTTTTTCGGGCTCGAGGGACACAAATTTACGAAAAATAACCCCCCTGGAGTTTTCTTTTTCGTGTCTTTTCAAACTCTCTAAACATGAAAAAGACTCCGATTTTTCCCTATGTCAGACTCATTAAACCCTGACAACATTGGACTCATCACCATGACGGGACTCAAGCCTCTCCTCCCTAGGGCTCGTTAAATTATTACTAGGTTGGATTCGTCTGAAGGTCAAACTTATATTACAAGCATATGCTATCCCCTTCAATCTTGTTTTCAAAAATAACTGGGGTACTCGCCAGCAATGGTGGGGAAAAATTTGGAAGTCATCGTTGGTTACCTACCGCAGCTAGTCACTCTTGAACATCGACACCTTTTCTTCTCGTCGGGTTGGGGTATCCTCACATCGTCATTGGCCTTCTGGGGTTTTGGGTTGCCATTTTTCCTCATTCCATCTGATCCATGTTGTCTCCATCAGACCTCTGATCCTTTGGTACCAATATGCTTCCACCCTCCGGAGTCGTGGCACCGGCATGTTCAAGAGTATAATCCTTCTGCAGTTCACACCCTTACCTCCTCCTCTGATACTTTGTTTCACCATCTAGCACTTGTTCCTTATCTCTCTTCGTTGATGGGGGAAACATTATGGCCCTCCTGCAACAGATCATCTCCTGGCAACACCAGTTCATTATCCAGGAGATAGGTCTAGAGATCCCCTTCAGTACCTTGGAGCTTGCATGCCTCAATGGCAATATCTTCACACCTAACGACAGACTTTCATCATTGGTCTTCGATTGGGTGATTCCACGAGTGTTCAACTTCAACTCATTTTCACACTTAGTGGATTGTACTGGACAGTACCTTGAGAGCCATTGGCATTATTGGTGGTTTCGCTCGCTCTTGTTAACGGTTTTCATCATTCACTGGTAATCAAGCAATTTTCTATCATGCTCAACTTCAGCACATCTGTTCACATGCTAGACTTTGTAGAAAGATCGGTTAGGGTTTCAAGACCCAGCACTAAGATTACATATGTTCGAGCTGCATATATTGGTTCCTGATTACATACATGAATCTTTGATTGGATGGTTGCGACCATACCTTTATCATTATATATGGTCTTATCAACTAGGTGGCTACGTCCATACCACAGACCAAGTTTCATTTGTCTTTTGGATAGCTGCGCCCATGCCTAGACTACATGTATTTCACTATCAGAGATATCAGTTGTACTTGCACCTGCAGGTTCTTCAAGGTGGTGTCGTAGTTCAATCATGGTTTCGTAAAGCATTTCACCCCTCCCACTCTCTCGGGCTTCATGCTTTAGGGGGCATCTGTTACACAGTAATTTGTCATTTTCCTCACCTCAGTCCCTCTGTTGTGTCATGTATCAAATAAGCATGTTCATACCTTCCCACTCATGAAAGAAGATTAAGCAAATGCTCTATGATGCTGAAAGTTGACCCTTATTCCCTAAGTTTCTGCCTCGTCCCGTGTAAGCCTTTAATATATGCGACGATCCCTTGTCATAAACAATCTCATCGCCACACTGTCGCAAGTGTACACCTATTTCCCGTGACGATTCAATTTTCGGGCCCGCGCATGAGGCTGCCAACTATTTATCGTGATGATTGGTCTACATGCATTGCATCCTTGCGATGTCATCGCTGAGACTTAGTTCACGACTAGTGACGATCCAGATTGGGCAAATTTTTTAAAATAATTTCCCTTCTGGATGTCTCTAGAGCTGGTTGTTGGGTCAGTTTGGGTTTCCCTTCCTCCTTTGGGATGGTGGTTCCATATTTTGTGCAACCTCCCTTGAGGATAAGCTCCCTCTCCCTCATTTCATGGAAACTCCTCCTATAAAATCACTCACCATTGCTATGATCTGCTAGTTCTTTTAGTGGTAGTGCTGCTAGTTCTTTTGAGTTTAGTAGATAGATTTGGTGTGAGTGTGAAAATTGTGGGATTGCTAGTAGTTTGGTAAGAGGTTGTGGAGTGCCTAAACTTTGTATTAAAGCTTGTAAGTGAGAAAGAGATATTGTCTATTTGGGAGACCCATTCTTGAGAGTAAATGCTTGAAGAAACATACTAGCTGGACCCTCCGAGAAGGCTTGCGACGTTAAGACTTGGTTGTAAGCTTTGCTCTTGATTCATTTTAATACAATCAATGATGATTTTCTATATCTGGTGTATAATTTACTTGATAGCTTATGGTTTCTTGACTTTATAAGTAAATATATCATTTTTGTTCTCAATTACGTGCTCTGTTGTTTTCCTGTGGTGTTTCAGGTTGATTGCTCATTGAGGAGAAAGAAACGGAAGCTGGAGTAGCGCAATGGAATGTCATCAACCACCGGTTTGAGGTAGGCCTCCAATGATGACTATTTAAGGGAATCAATTGTTGTTTTGTCTTTGTTGTGACTAGACCCACTGTAGGGCTAGAGGGGTTGCCTCTATCCGCAGAGGGAACACTTTCCTACTTCACATTCATGTGGAAGAAAGATGATACATTCTCCAAGTTCATAGAATTCAAGGCATTGGTTGAGAAATAAACCGACAAGAAGGTTAAGGCTCTCAAGAGCGATAATGAAGGTGAGTATTTTTTGAATGAATTCAAGAGTTTATGTGCAAAAGAAGGCATTCGAAGAGAGCTGGAAACACCTCACAACCCACAACAACATGGGGTATCTAAGAAAAATAACTAGGGAAGTTGATAGACTTGTGCAATATGCGAGGGAGAATGTGGGAGCTCCTTCAAATTTGCACAGGAAAAGGCAGTCACCTAAGAGGTACACTAGCTACATGGCTCTAATGATTGAGCTGGTAGAGACTGAGTCGTCCTCTTTCAAGAAAGTAGTAGAGAAACCTTTTTGGGTTGATCCAATGGTGGAAGAGTATGAATCCATTGTGAAGAATAGTGTTTGGGAAGTGGTCCCAAGACCAATAGATAAATCAATTGTGGGTTCAAGATGGATATTCAAGGTTAAGCATGCAGCAAACAAAACCTTAGGAAAGTATAAGGCCAAATGATTCTCTCAAATTGATGGAATTGACTATGAGGAGACCTTTTCTCTTGTAGCAAGGTATTCATCCATTAGAGAAATTATTTCTCTGGCTACACAGATGGGGTGGAAGATCCACCAAATGGATGTAAAACAAAAAATTTCAATGGGGTTATTGAGGAGGAGGTGTACATAGAGCAACTAGAAGGTTTTGATACATTTGATTGAGAATCTCATGTGTGCTGACTCAAGCGAGCATTGTATGGTGTCAAACAAGCACCCTATGCTTGGTACACTAGGATCGACAACAATATCATTGGTTTGGGATTCACTAAAAGTGAATTGGATGCGGACCTCTATCATATTTTGCTAGAAGGTAAATTTCTTATTATTGTCTTATATGTTGATGATTTGATTTTAACTGGTGATGAGCAGCGGATCAAATCTTGCAAGGAGGACCTTGCAAGGGAATTTGAAATGAAGGACATGGGTCTCATGCACTACTTCCTTGGGTTGGAAGTATGGAAAGGTGATGGGGAACTATTTGTTTCTCAAGGCAAGTCTGCAAATGAGATACTATAAATATTTCGCATGGAGAGTTGTAAACCCATGGAGACACCTCTAACAAGAAAGTAAAGGAAGGAGGATGCCACTTTAGGTGAGGAAGTGGATGCTACCATTTATCAGTAGCTAGTGGGTTCACTGATGTATCTTGTGAACACATGACCAGATATGTTTTATGCTGTCAACAAGCTAAGCCAAGCTATGGCCAGGCCAACCAAAATTTTGGAAGGAAGATAAACATGTTTTATGGTACCTCAGAGGCACTAATCAGTTTGGACTATGGTACAAAAGGACAGAGGAAGTGAATTTGTGTGTTTTCACAAATGCAAATCAAGCAGGGAGTCAATTTAACTAGAAGAGCACATGAGGTGTATTTTTCATTGTTGGGTCCACAGTTGTTTCCTGGTACAAGAAGAAGCAAATATTTGTGGTGCTCAGCTCGACAGAAGAACAATACATGAGTGCAAGTCAAGCAACATGTGAGGTGATCTGGCTGAGAAAGATAATCATGGGACTGTTTGGGCAAATGATGGATCCAACTATGATCAGTTGTGATAATCATAGTTGAATCAAGCTCTCAGAGAATCATGTATTTCACTATCAATCCAAGAATATAGATATTCAATATTACCATTTACGGCACTATGTGCAGAGGCAGATAATGTTGCTATAATAAATTTTGAAAGAGGAACAAAATATTGGAATTTTGATAAAGGCTTTGTCAAGAGGGAAGTTTGAGTTATTGGAAATTTGATGGTATGAAGGTGATTGATTGTGTAAGTGTTGGCATTGATGTAAAACAAGGCTCAACCTAATGATGGGGCTTCATGCCTTAGTGGTTGTGATTCTAGCTATGTAGAGACTTTGGAGCCATATTTTGAGGCAAAATATGGGCTTAGTGGCTAATCAGACTCCTTTCATTTGACAGTGCTCTACAATATCTTTCCAACAGTATGTGGAAGTCAAAAATGGACTTGTGGTTCAAGCGATATGGCCTGCTAAAGTTCAAGATGATTAAGGCCTTGAGCAGTGAGGAATATTGGAGATTGAATGTTTCGGCATATCGACAATTAGAGGTTCCAAGTTGCATTGCAAAAGCATATGCATTTCACCTATTAGTGACTTGTGATATTGATAGTCGGAGTTCCTCACATATTGGAGATAGGAGGGCATTCCATATCGGTTATTGTACGTTGACGATCCAGGAAAATCTATGATCGTTATCAGAGGTCTCGCATATCAGAACTCCCTCAAATTAGAGATTTGATCTTGTAGTGTTAAATCATTGGGATTTGAGACTCTAGGTTTAAATCACTGGGAGAGCCAAAAAGGAAAATACAAAGGAATTCATTGCAAAACAAAGCTTGGCAAGCCTCTTTCTCTCTCCTCTAGGAGGACACGTGGAGGCATATGATTAGGTCTGATAAGGACACATGGCAGCTAGTGATGGGATCCGATGAGGATACATGGAAGAGTTTGGTTGGCTCCGATAAGGATAGAAGGTAAGATTAGAGGAGCTCCAATGAGGACAAGTGGCAGGATCTGGTTGTCTCCAATAAGGACAGAATGCAATATCGGAGGAGCTCTAATGAGGACAACCGGCAGGATCTGATTGGTTCTGATAAAGGACACGTGGTCGCTTGCGTCAGTATGACATCATGGTATGGAGGGACACATGGCAGGTTGTTTTGATGTTTATGGATGGCCTAATGGGCCATATCTGAGTGACACATGTCACTAGTCGTAATATGCCACATGGCATGAGATGACGTTACTTCGGCAATTGACAATCGACGATCGGAGTTTGCAATGGTTGGCTCATAATAAAATTTTGTCGGGATGCCGAGCAACAGGCGATCATGAAAGCTTAAGGGAACCAAGGGCCAAGGCTTAACATACCGTGCCTATCACCTATTGGAAATTGGCGATCAGTAATCCTTGGTGGCTGGCGTCGGTGCAACAAGCAAAAAAATGTTGATAAAGGACCTCCATGTGTATTTAGCATCAGTTTCATGAAACACACGTGAAACTATGTGTAAAGGATTAATGAAGAAAATATAGCCCCTATCGAGGGTCTAGAGGACTTAACACCTTGAGGATGAGCCCACGATCATAACCCTTGGTCCTATGGAGAAAACACAAAAAAGGGGCTTATATATAAGGGGCTAAGGACTATCAGGTTCATTGTTTTGTATGGCTTTTATGTGTAAAAGTGCCAATTTGAAAAAAGCCTCGATAATGTTCTGGAGTGTAAATCTATTGATAGAACAACAATTCATATGTGTATTAAAGATGTATGAATTAGTAGTTCTAGTCTTGAATGTAAAATAGAGACTCCATGATGATTTAGAGGTAGATCTTTGTGAACTATAAAGAAGCACGGGGAGCCTCTGTGAAATATGTAAGTGGGACTAGAGTTAATACACAACATGGAGAGTCAATTGTATGACAGAGAATTGATCGTCACCCATCCTTATGAGTTTAATGAAATGATTGAAATGGTGTTAGCATAAATCAGTAGAAGAATGGGGTGTCATGCCTAGGGTACATGCGTGGGAAGAATTGATGATAACAGTGACTACATCGAGCCAAGAGCAACACAAGAACAAAATTGTGAACCTCCATTCAGCTAATGGGGTGTGGGAGCATACTCGTAAGAGAGTAGAGCAGTGAGTTTTGTATTGGAGAAAAGTGTTGCAAGGGTAGTATTGTGGTGAAACAATGGATAACCCTGAGCAGAGAAAGCAGAGCACGGAGAAAGTGTTGCAATGGGAAGCAAGAGGAAGACTACCACAAGTGTTCAGAAAGCAAAGTGCAGAAGTTGAATCTGCAGACAACCATTAAGTTGGTATTTCAATTGTAATTTGTATGCTTCTATTTTCAGTATGAAAATTGTATGAAATAGTAAAACAGTGGCAGTGACAGGTTCGTGCATGCACACTTAAGAGGTTGGTGCCTCTAGGCAAGTTGGTGCCTACTAAAAAAAAGAGGTTGTTTGAGTTGATGCTTTCTAAACAAAGGGGGTTGGTGCCTCCAATGATTGGGTGTTCACAAAAAAACAAATGTAATTAAGTTGGTTCTTAATTTACATCATAAAACAAACTACAAATTGGTGGTTTTTCCCTTTGGGTTTCCATGTGAAAACATTGTGTCAAATTTATGTTGATCATGAGATTGTTATTTGAGTATGTGTTCTAAACGTTTATAGATTTAATGCTTCATGAATGAATGCTTTCACATATGAAAGAACATAAGAAGGAACTATAAGCACAATAAAAAAAATAAAAAATAAAAAATAAAAATTAAGAGTTTCTTAAATTACTGATTCACCAACACCCCCTCAGCAAATTCTTAATTCCAACAATTGGTATCAGAGCCAAATTCCTTCAATAATAGTTTAACCACTGGAAGGTAGATCCTTAAGGAATTATAAATAGGCAAGAGAGTCAAGAATTTTACTTGAGTAGGGTACCGTTCTTTGATGGAGCCAATTATGCCTTTTGGAAAGTAAGAATGGAGGCATATCTTATGTCCTTGGGGGTAGATGTTTGGACCTCAGTACTGGTAAATTACAATGTCCCGGATATTGCCCCCCATAGATGCAAATGGAAAGAAATTGTATCTAAGCAATGGTAAAGCCAAGAATTTCATTCTTGTTGGTCTCAGTCAGTCAAAAATTGTGAAGGTTATGCACTGTAAGTCTTCTTATGAGATGTGGGACAAGATTAACAAGTGTCATGAAGGAGATGAAAAAGTGAAGCAAGAAAAACTTTAGACCTCTAGAATGAGGTTTGAAAGCTTGAAGATGAATAAGAATCAAAGCATAGATGATTACTTCCTCATAGTTTATGAAGTAGTTAATATGATTGGAGGACTTGGCGATGAAGTCCAGGAACAGTTGATCATTCAAAATGTATTAAGATCTCTACCCATGAGATTTAAATCCAAAATCTCAGCTATAGAGGAAATGATCAATCTAAAGGATCTCAATATGGATCAACTACATGGTACTCTCACAGCCTATGCGATGAGAGTAGGAATGGAGAAATCTAAATCAAAGGAAGTTGAATTTAGAGTATCCAATAAGGGCAAGGAACACAGATTTCATCAAGAATACTCTAGCAGTGAATCTAATCAAGATCTGGCTCAACTAGCTAGAAAACTAAAGCTTGGCTCTGGTAAATATAAAGGGAATTTTCCATTTAAGTGTTTCGACTATGGAAGAGTTGGAAATTTATCATCCAAATTCCCTTAAAAAGAGAGGGCTGAAAGAGAAGAAGGTCTGGAACTTAGAAATAAGTCTCAGACATTTTAGAAGAAGAAACTCTGTAAGAAGAAGGAGTTATATTCCAAAGAGGATAGTTTGGACCTGGAATCAGACTCTGAAGACTCGTCGGAAAATGAGTCAAATAAGTATCTTCTTATGGCCCTCAAAATAGACTTTAAGAAACAGGGTCTTATGGACTTTGAAGAGGAATAAGAGGAAGGCGTGGTAGACCTTGAGGGAGAAATCATCAATGCCTTTGTGTTATGGGAATAATACACCCTAGAGTATGGGTTGAGCGCCCCAACCGAGTGAAGGGCGTACACCAACAAGAAGCAAGAAAACAGGTTGTCCTAATACTTAACCTATTAAAGTAGGAAGAAGAAATAGTACCAGAGGGTCCTATGTTTGAGTTCGTTCGCATAGGATCCAAACCCTCTGCTTTCTCCAATGCTTCAAAACCTGCAATTCATTCAAGAAAATCATATATACTAGCAATAGTTCAAAGAATTTTCATGATATAGATGTTAGATCATATAAGAATATAAATATAAAACACGAAATCATACATCATTATAGTATAACATGAATTAAACCATTAAGATCATAACATTAGGAACAAGACATAGCTTCTTTATTGATGACTGCAAAAGAATGTGGAAGAATACAACTTGATTCGTCCACAGATCCAAGCGAAACCTTCCTCCATATCTATCTAGCCGAAGCCTCAACAATCCTCTTTCAAATGCATACACATTGATTCCATATAAAGGAGATGGACATCTCTATGAGGAAACAAGGGTTTCCTATAGCTGGGAGTGCAAGAGGCACAAGGATAAATTAGACTCGATCAAGGACTAATTGGATATAATGTCAACATCCTATATTTATCTCCCCTTAGGCATTCCCCATGGGTTGTATTTATATCACCTCAAATAATTTTTCCAGTTGGGATACAGTTAAGCCATGGGATACTATAGGTAGGCTTCTAGTGTAACCCATAAACCTGGCCCATAAAATAGGGATTTTATATTTTTTCATATTTTTAAATAATATACATGGGTTGGGTATAGATGGACCTGCGTGTGCATGTGATTTTTGAAGGGCAGAGTTGTGTATGGAATTTAAAATAATTTTTTTTAATATTTCAAATTATATACTTGGGTTGGGTATAGGTGAACCCGAGTTTGTACGCAGGTTGGATATAGATGAACCTGCGTGTACAATTAAAAATAATGGTTTCTAGTAAAAGGACCAAGTCTGGAGGGAAAGGGTTGCCTAAGGCCATGAGTCAGAGTATCAAGTATACAAGGGTGATAAATGATGCTATAAAAGATGCCACCTAATATATGAGGTCAGAAGGGGTACATGATGGATAAAATGTATTAAGTGTATAGAAAGAATCATGCGAGGACTTGGGAGGCGATCACTAGATTCCAGCCTGCTAAACCAGTGGAAGAGATCAGAAAGAAATCTCATGTCTGAGGCAGAAATACCCATGCTCAGAGATAGTAAATCATGTCTGCCTATTAAGTATAGAGTGGATCCAATATGTATACAAGTACAAAGGAAACTGAGAAATACATAGTTGATCATCTGATCATAGCCACAAAAGTACATAGCAAGGTGATGTCACAATATCACATATAAAATAATTGATCAATGATGTTGAAGCAAATATCTGATCACTAATGTCACATAACTGATCCTCAAAAGTACCAAGTCAAAAAGTGGAATAATGATACTGCATGCAACTCGAGTGCCAACATATAAGATGTTGTTACAATGAGCTGCCAATATAAGGTGGATGGTGTCACTGGCAGTAAACTGGAGGGACTGACAAGTGAACCATGAAATGTTGATGCAACATGAGGTCTTCACCGACCACCATGGTACATTTCTACACTATGGGAATAAATGAGCTGAAGCCGACCATGTGAGAAATCGTTTAATTACCGGTCATTGATGTATATCGTTAACAAACACGAGACGAATCATCAATAATGATGATGAGATTTAAGGTACCCCGGTACAATCTAACAAGTGTGAATAAATGAGTTAAAGTCGAACACTTGAGAGAATATATCAATTAGGAGACATTGATGTATTCTCATTGTCGATAACGAAGGAGTCTGCCACTAATGACTGTAAACCCTAAGGTACTGAAAAAGAACTCTAGATCTTATTCCCATAGCAATGAGTTGGAGTTGATGGGAAAATATCTACTGGAAGGAATGCATTAAGGCATCCTACATCAATCCAACGTGAGTGTAACACGCAAACCAATAATGTGGAAGGAATCAGATGAAGAAAGAGGACGTAACCATACCGAAGCACGTTTCTAGCGTACACAAGATGTGGTTAGTGCACTAAAGAAACCCTCTAAACCAACAAATAATGAAAGATGACACAGAGGCGAGGAATCCACCAAGAGGGTCAAATGGAAACCAAGGTATTGCACGAATCCCAAAGTGTGATAATGTAAGCTGACGTTGAACACAAGGGAAACCACTCAATCAAATACCCATGATACTAATCGATGTTGAGCACAAGGTAACCTATCAATGATGGAAATAGGGTCAGGGTGCGGCTTTAGGGTTACTCTTAGAGCAATTTGTCAAAGTCGATAAGAGAAAACCTGGTAGCAAGAAGTCAATGGAGACCTTCTTAACCATCACGAGCAAAGAACCAAATAATTGATGTGATACTGAACATAACTCTGATGGACCGGGTATAGCATACTGAAAATGAGTCAAGAGACACTGCAGAAAGGTCGACTCAGGTTTACTTCCCTTGAACAAAAGCACAACCCAAATGTGATTGTATGGCAGCATATGATAACTTTGTATAAGTTTTTCATGTAGGAGGCATAAAAAAACTCTCCATATGATTGGAAGAGGTAACCAATATGAGGAGTATCGACTCAAAGACATGATTATGGCTCTTGTAAATCAAAGCAAAGCCCATCCTGATGGATGAAAGACTTGCTTTGAGTGCTTTGTTCAAGGGTGACACAACTGACTCTTGTTGCCATCAATTATGGAAGTAAAGTCTCGTTCCCTCACTTTTTGGAATATAGAATTTTTTTTGTCTTTTTCATATTTGGAAATCCTAAAAAGGAATAAAAGAATGCCTATTGTACAGTGGAAAGAATGAGTGTCCAAATACAGATGCACTAGATCCTATGAGGGGAACATTCCTATGCTTAATGCAAGGTGACAAAACTGGACAATGACACTCAAAGGAATGTTCTTTCCATGGGCATATGGTGCAAGTTGTAGAGGTTAAGTGATTGCAAGGTTGATTTTGCAGAAAGACATGGTCAAAAGTGGCTTATACATGATTCCAAGTGAAGCTGACTTAAGGCCAAAAGGTACAAATAGTCAACATACAATGCAGTAGTACAACTCAACATGTGGGAGCCTCTAGGGTATAAAGCCAGAAAGATAACGAAGAAGAAGAGGAATGAGGCTTCATCGCAAAGTCATGGCGGGACTAAAGAGGACTCCCAAGCCTAAGAACAAAGGTTAAGCATGGGTGCCAACTAACAACAAGGTACTATCTAGGGCGCCCATGATAAGGTAGGCTCTACCACACAAGTCATGACACTTCTAAGCAATGAGAAGGTTCTGCATCATATCTTGGTGGGGTCGAATCTAAGTCCAAAAATGGAAAAGGAAACTGATAAATGCACAATGCAAGTGAAAAACCTAACCTATATGCCAGTTTCGAGAACCAATACCTGTCAAAGAAGATCAACCATAAAAATTCCCAAAGCAGAAGTCTCCCAAGTTATGTAGACATAATTAGGAACAGTAGACAAGAAGTTAATGCATCCCATATATAAACTTCAGATAAAATATTGTGTTATAGAATAAAAAAAATTTGAAAATGGGTAACTTATATGTACAATATGGTACAGGGAACCACACATCCTTGCAGCTTGCGCATAATAGTTCTTCAAGATAAACCCCTTGCAAGGCTTAGGCCAAGGACTCCTTTGGTAGTTAAAACTCATGGCTTCAAAAATTTCCTCCTCTGAAGGCAACTCAACTTCCAAGAAATCATGAGAACTAGAAGGATCAAAAGGGGGAATTAAGGGGTCCCATGTCCCCATAGGAGAAATCACTCAGTCAACTATCGGGACCAAGTCCCGAGAAGGAAATTAATAGTTCAAATGATCCTTCTCATAATCAATTGAAAATTGAGGATACAATGCCACATATTTAACCCATGGACGAGTAAAGTCTACCTGAACACTTGGAACATACCAAGGGATATTCTATACTAAATTCTAATTGGGGGGTGATTATCAAATGCAAGTTGATCAATAGTGACAATATTTATTTTATGAGGAAAATACATCACTTGAAAGAGTGAAGACACCACAAAATTCATAAGATAGACAAAATCATGCCCAAGTAGCATATTAAAGTCTAAAGGGTGATCAACCACCATCATATCGATTAAGACAGTCTTCTCGCCTAAAGTAATAGGCAGTTGAGGAATAACACCCATAGTTTCACCAGGTCTTCTATCATAGGCTAACAACTGATTATCAACTGCCAACAACTTTGAAGAACCCAAAGCTTTCCAAGCCAAGGAGGATATAATACTTGCAGAGGATCCTTCATCCACCATACATCAATAGACATTTTTGGAATTAACTCTAACCCTTATTTGGAAAGGTGCAGCAGAAGGAAGACGAAGCTCGACAAGATTATCCCAATCAAAGGATACACTCTGAGAACTTGGAGGGGGTATACTCGAAGAGACCGGAATTCCCCCCTATAACAGAAGATTATGTACTAGAAATGAAGAAGTCTTTGTTTTTAGGCACTTCACCCCCCAAAAGAGGAACCATAATAAATTCAAGAGTAGAAGAACTTTCAGACGCAGACCATATCCTTTGTACCACTTGAATACCAGGTGTTGGCTTATAGGGGCCTGACCCAGGTTCAAAGGTGATTTAGCCAAAAAAATCCCGGTACTACTGGCCCTTTTGGTAATATTCTATGGAGCATGGACTGAGGTCTCACCTGAAGTAGTATGGGAGGGTGCTAGAACTAGGTTTCTGCAGCCTGGGGATGTCTGATGAGCTCTGGCAGTCCACAGTTTGACCCTGTGTGCACGTCACTATGTGCATCTATTAGTCCCTCACAACCTGTGATGCTACCTTTGTGCAGCCCTATTCGGGGCATGATCCGTATTATACCCAAGTTTCTTACTATTTAACCTGTTATTACTCGATTACTTAACTTGTTTGTGTAAGACTAGTGATAATTAATAGTATATCTAGCAATCATGTAAGTGTGCATGGTAAACAAAACAATATAAATGTATAGAATGCAATACACAAGCAGACAAATAGAAATTGGAATCAACTTCTCTTTATTATTCTTCCTTCAAGGTTACAGACTCGATACCACCCTATGCACTCAGCTGCAGGGGTCTGTGCACTCAATTATAGACTCTACTAGGCCTCTGCGCACTCAGCTGCAGAAACTCTTCCTACTACTATGACCAATACACTTAGACTCTTACTCTATGCTCGAACCATTCGTATTCATCTATTTCCTTTTCCTTCACTATCTTTACAACTTAGAGCCTTGCTCTATTTATACAATCCCATGGTCCGCGTACCATGGGTAGGCCAACATGACATTACATTACATTACAAAACTTAAGGCAGACAACCCTGTGACTCAACCTTTACTTTGCACCCACAATTCGTGGAGTCTTACAATACATTTGACCAAAACCTGGGCTTTGAGCCCCAAAACATGTTGTGGGGGAATCTGATGCCCAACACTAGGGCACAAATGAGTAATACAATATTCCTTACATATCTTACAAGGGAAATTAGGTTTAAATACTCTACACCTAGGTTTCTGATAAACATCCATTCCGCCAACAAGACTAGCAGTGGTTGGTGGAGAGTCCCCACCGTGACTCGTAGAGGTTAGTGACTCTTTCCTAAGAGAGATAGGACTTGCGCCCCTTGTCCTACTCACAAAAGTAGGTGAGTTGACAGAAATATGACTCACAGAGGTAGGTGACCCATTGCTAGTATGACTTGCATTAACTAGACTTATGCCCCTAGCGCGACTTGCAACAGTTGAAAGCTCATCTCCAACATGACTTGTAGGGGTTTGTGATGATTCATGGATAGAATTATTATTCTTCTTCTTCTTCCTCTTTCTCTTCTTTTTAGATCTCTTATTATAGGAGGAAGGATAAAGAGGAATCCTAGATTTCTCTTTTGAAGAAGATGAAAAATTAATACCCATTTAATTCCCTTGAAATAAAGAATTCATCTGAGAAGCTTCAAGAACATTTGGAATATTCAGAGTGGACCACAGCCAAACTGGTAGTCCAACATTCAATCTAGGAATATTCAAAGTGACCATCAAGGGGGTACCAACGTTTCCAATGAAAGGAAACGCACAAGGATTCCATTTTGGAAGGATCCCTTGGTTGGCCTCTACAGGAATATTGGCCATACCCAACTTATACGCAGATCCTTCCCTTACAGATCATACAAATGGCTTTCCAAGGAAGAGATATGCACAATCAAACCTTTTCCCTTAATGAGGCAACTCCACAACTTTCAAAAGAAGGATAAAAATCCTTTCAAGACCAACGGAGTGGTCGGCAGTCACTTAAAATCCAGGGTCCAAAAGTCACAAGAAAAATCCACCTAAAGCCAGCTAAATACAAAGAGCAAAGAGCACTCCACTATAAGGTCCCTAGAGATGCAACCAATTAAGAAACTTCCAAGTATTTCCACTCTGAGTGATGAGGACTGGACACCAAAATACAATTAAGTGAAGATAAGGGACCTTCTAAAGATAGTTTGGGATAATTATGGCCCAACCCTACCAGTGAACGTAACAAAAACAGTTACGCTGACCCCTAGAAAAATGAATTTGTCGGTGCAAGTACCCAAGCTTTCTAAGGGCACCCTCCAGAAGTACTAATGAGATTGATACAACATCTACCTCAGGTACCACGAGTATTCCCCTCTGCAATCACTTATTTGGTCCCTAGGAAATGCAACTAAGGTCACCAGTTAGTATTGGCAACTGGGCGGAACAGTCTTTGGTTGGGATCCAACAAGTAGGAGAGGGGGTATCACTCTTCTCTACCTTCACTCTTCCTCATGCTTAACTCCTAGAAGAGAAGAGCTTTCTCGGTCAACTTCACAACACTAACTTTCACTCTTTTAATCAAATTCTTTGTTTAAATTCAAAGTGGCCTTGTAGAGTTAACTCTCCACACACCTATACCAATGCCCTAAAATGACCTAGACTTGTTGATGTAACTATGACAAATCAAAAAATTCTAGTTCATTTTAGTTGTAGCGCTTGATTTTAATGGTTGTTCTTAAGTCAAGGGTAAAATGGAAGTGAAACTTATGATGTTATTTTGTGCAAGAAAAAACCAATAGAAAACCTAACTACATGCATATGAAACTCTTTTTCTTTGATAAAAGAGATTTCTACAAGGTTCTACGAACAAATTATGAAATAAAAAATTTCTTTTTCTTTTTCAAAACACACACTCACACACTCAAAATATACAAAATGACTAAAAATGCTTACAGTGCAACTATCCTAATGCAAACTAAAATGCTTAATGCAAGATTCTAAGGATTACTCTTAAAGCAAGAAAATGTGTTCCTCAAAGAGATCAAGAGGCCAAAACTTAACAAAAGAGGAGGAACAAATCCAATGACAAGCTCTTCCCAAAATCAAGTGAATTCAACCTAATGAAAGTATTTTACACTTGCTCAAAAATGATGAGAGGACAAAACAAAAAACAAAAAAAAAAAGAAAGGCAACAAAAGATGTTTTTATATTTTTTCCTTTTAATTGAGACAAAAAAAAACCACTAAAGACTCCAAGATCAAATTGAAGCATAAAGGACCTCAAATTTTACAAGCCATAAGAATCATAAGCATGATAAGACTTAAAGTGAAAAGAGGCTACAAACTCAACAAAATGATCTGAAAAACAACATAAAAACTCCAGCAAACAAGAAATATTACAAGAAGCCCAAGAAAACTTTTCAAGATTGCAAGAAAGACTTTCTCAAAATCCAAGAAAAAGCCAAAGATATCAGCTTTCAAGAAAGGTAGGGAAGGCAATGTAAGGGCTGGGTTATAAGTGAATTGAAGCCAATTCTATGTTCCAAACGCTTAGAACAGCCAAGAACATCACTAATAAGCTTTGAACCTAAACACAGAAACCAATACTTCACCAAAAAGCAAACTCTAGGTTGACTAGGTATTTCCACAAAGAGAGATATGAAACTGAAAATCTACAAGAAGCAGGACTCTCCTAGACAATCAATGACTAAACACAAGCAAGAAAAATCAAGAAAAACCCGTTACTGGACTCAACATTTCAAAAATTCATTCAAAACCATGCATACGTGACTGTGCAGTGACAGGCCCGCACGTATACGTGACTATTCTCATGGAAACACGTGTATATGCATGTTTCTTTGGACAAAAGTGCATGTATATGTAACTGTGTAAAATAAAACTCACGTATAGAAAAGTTAGTAAAGAAAAAATAAAAATTTAGGCCTGATCTAGGAGAACAGACTTTTTGCCAGGTTGCAAACAAGTCAAAGATACTGGAAAAATCTAGAAACCAAACAAGAAGGCCCAAATCAAGAGAGAAACAACCCAAACTAGGAAATACTAGAAGTATTCCCTAGCGGAGTCACTGGTTCTGTTACGGGAATAACACGCCCTAGGGTGTGGGTTGAGCACCCAAACCAAGCAAATGGCATACACCAACAAGAAGCAAGCAAACAGGTAGTCCTAATACTTAAACTATTAAAGTAGGAAGAAGAAATAGTACCCGAAGGTCCTATGTTTGAGGTCGTTCCCGTAGGGTCCAAACCCTCTACTTACTCCAATTCTTAAAAACCTAAAACTCATTGAAGAAAATCATATATACTAGTAGTAGTTCAAAGCATGTTCACGATATAGATGTTAGTCATATAAGCTTATAAATATAAAACATGAAATCACACATCATTAGATTATAACATGAATTAAAGCATTAATATCATAACATCAGGAACAAGACAACACTTCTTTATTGATGACTACAAAATAATGTGGAAGAATACAACCTGATTTGACCATGGATCCAAGTGAAACCTTCCTCTGGATCTATCTCGCCCAAGCCTCAACAATCCTCTTTCAAATGCATACATATGGATGCCATATAAAGGAGATGGTCATCTCTACGAGGAAACAAGGGTTTCCTATAGCTGGGAGTGCATGAGGCACATGGATAAATCAGACTTTATCAAGGACTAATTGGATATAATGTCAATATCATATCTTTCTCTCCCCTTAGGCCTTCTCCATGAGGTGTATTTATATCACCTCAAAATAGTTTTTTTTTTCAGTTGGGATACAGTTAGGCCATGGGCTCCTGTAGGTAGGCTTCCGGTGTAACCCGTAAACCCCGCCCATAAAATAGGGATTTTATATTTTTTTCATATTTTTAAATAATATACGTGGGTTGGGTATAGCTAGACTCACGTGTGCAAGATCTTTTTGAAGGGCAGAGTCATGTATGGAATTTAAAATATTTTTTTCTAATATTTAAAATTATATACTCGGGTTGGGTATAGGTGAACCTGAGTGTGTATTCAGATTGGATATATATGAACTCACATGTGGAATTAAAAATAATGTTTTTTAGTAAAAGGATCAAATTTGAAGGGAAATGGACACCCAAGGCCATGACTCAGAGCATCAAGTATACAAGGGTGATAAATTGTGTTATAACGCTTGATGAGTTGAAGAAAGAAAGGAAGAAAAAAAGTAGCTGAAGGAATGGTTGTAGCATGCAGAAGAAGGAATGTCTAACTCAGATAAGGAAGAGTTTGCATATCAGAAAGAAAAACTTGTAGAGGCTATGAAGAGAAAGGATATTCTAGCTCTTATGTTGAAAGGAGAACAAGGAAATCTTGAGAAGCTAGAAGAGGAGAACAAGCAGCTGAAATAGGAGTTTCTCAATTTGGATAGGGAAACTACCTCAAAGATATGCAAAGATGATTTTTTGTCTTTAAAGGTTGAGATGGAGGAAGCCAAACGAAAAGAAGAGGGACTTCAAGATATGATTCAATAATGGGAAGAAAACTCCCAGTATCATGAAGCAGAGGTGGTCTCTCTAAGAATTGACCTTAAGAAATCAAAGACCGAGAAGGGTCTAAGTGAGAGATTGGTTGAAGGGACAAGAATACTAAGTCTGATTCTAAGTTATCAAAGGCCCTAAGGAAACAAAACCAGACTAGGGTGCTCAAAGGACCAATAATCCTCTATTGGGAAGAAGAATATAAAATTTAGGTCTGCATGAGTTGAAGAACCACAGAGCCATAGGAGGAATAATCATGAAAGAGTTCATGAAGACAAAAGAGTGATTAGACAAAGAGGAGGCTATCAATGGAGGACGGTCAAACAAACAATCGACTAAGGTATTTCTCTACTAAACCTCACAATGTTTTTGAAAATAGGCATTCCTATTTATTTTATGGTCATTATTACAAGTGTCATATATTTGGACACAAAGCTATTAATTGTAGAAGTGTCAAAGTTGAAAGAGATGAAAATATCAAGTTTAATTCACACCAGAATGCTAAGTCACAATATTCCTCTTTTAGGAATCAGAATTCCTTGACTCCCCAATAAAGTGAACTTAAATGTTTTAAAAGTAATAATTTTGGGCACAAGTCCAGTGAGTGTAGAAGCATATTTATATACCTATCTAAATCTCAAGCTGGTAGATAGACTCACATACAAAAGGATAAAATAAGCTAGAAACAAAAGACCAAAAAGACAATTCCATGTGGGCTCGCCTTATCAGTGCATGATAAAGAAAAAAATGGTGTGTAGACAGTGGTTGTTCCAAACACATGACTAGAGACAAGAGAAAGCTTTTGTCACTAAAAGAAAAAGACAGAGGAGGCAATGTCACCTTTGGCAACAACACTCCAGCAAGAATGAAAGGAAAAGGAGTGGTCAGTCTTGATCAGAAGACAAAAGCACAGAATGTGTTGTATATGGAAGGCCTCAAACACAATATGCTAAGTGTTAGCCAAATGTGTGACAACGGCTACGATGTGACCTTCTGATCTAAAGATTGTTAGATCCATAATATAAAAAATGGAAAACTAGTGGGGAAGGCAGTCAAAACTTACAATAACGTTTATGTGTCTGATGACTCAAGGGTTAACTATTACTCAAGAAAAACCATCATGACTATGGCATAAGAGGCTCAGACATATGAATCTTGATAGCTTGATAAGGATAAGCAAGATAGGCACAGTAAAAGGTGTAGGAATTTACAGGGTAAGTTCCTCAGATAGAACACCAAAAGGACACCGCTCACAAACAGATCACAGATCAATACACTAGTATTTTGATGTGGTTAAAACCCTCAAAGAGGGAAACAGTCCACGGCCTGAGCCAACGCAGCCACTTCAGGCAATTTATTAATAAAAGAATGAAATTTTACATAAGCTTCTCTCATAACAGTTAACCTACAAATGACCCTCCATGCTCTTTAAATAGAGATCATGGACCAATCGGGTGTTAAGCCACGGATCAACTGTCGGTAATACAGAGGAGAGAATGAATCGTCGGATCACTACATATCGTGACCGTCGGATTGTAAGTTACAAAAGTACATAGTAAATAAACACACTTTACCTAACTCTATACTAGACCAAGTTATACTTAACTATTTCCTATGTGTCAGAATATCCTAACATCTAGCTTTCATTACTTCAAACAAGTCATTATGGAATTTTCACTATAATTTTTTTTCTACGAAGTTTTAGAAGCTAAAATTAAGACCCATTTGAGCTGAAAATTGAATATAAAGGTAAATGATATTGAAAAGAAGAATATGATTGATGTCTTCATAGGGACTTTAAAGGATAACATTTAACATGATGTTTTCCTTTGGGCACCTGATTCATTGTAGAAGGATTTTACGTTGGCAAGAAAAATTTGAAGAAAAATTATGGCAACAAGGAATCCTACCACTGACAATTATAAATATGGAAGTGTTATTCCTCCTAAATTTCCACAACCTAGAGGGTTGACACCACAATAATTGGAATACAAAATATCAAATAGGATATGTTACAGTTGTCATCGAAAATACACTAAAGGTCATAAGCGTACTAAGAAAAAATTGATTTACACAGATTGGGAAGAGGAGGAAGAAAATGAACAAGAAACATCACAATATGAGGATATGCACCAAGAAACAGCCCTAGATAAAGAAGAAATGAATCCAGACATATCTTGTAATGCATTGACAGGAATTACCACTCCTCAAACTCTCAATATAGAAGGACATATGAAGAAGAAAAAGGTAATAGTGTTGATTGATTTATATAGTACCCATAATTTAATTCATTATAAGTTAGCAAGGGAATTAAATTCTTCCTATATCTAGCACCAAATTGTCAAGTGATGGTTTCAAATGAAGGAACCATAAATTTCTCTACAAAGTTCCATAATATCAAGCTATCCATGGAAGAATATGTATTGAATATTCCAATTCTTTCCATTCCAATAGGCCATGATGATTTTGTACTAGGAGTCCAATGGTTACAATATTTGGGTTCGATCGCTTTTAATTTTAAAGAACTTTCCTTGAATTTTTCTGGGAAGGAAAGGAAGTTGAACTAAGGGGTATCACAGGGAAATTAGAAAAGGTAATCAACTCTAACAGTGTGATAAATCTTCTAAAGAAAGAACAATGGGACATACTTGCACAATTATGTGCATTAGAGGTACAAACAACGAAATCATCTAATTCTACAGACCAACAAAAAGTATTGGAAAATCATTCTAATGTTCAAGCAATGGAAGATTACATCGAGCATCAACAACAAGTTGTCTAACTCTTAAAGGATAATGTCACTTTGGAACAAAATTGAATGAAAGAAAAGGTAGATCAACATCAGAACAAAAGAAGTTTTCATGTAGGAAACTAGGTATTTTTACGGCTAGAACCATACAAACAAATGTCCCTCAAGTAAGCTAAGAAGGATAAGAAATTATCACCAAAGTACTATGGTCCTTACAAGGTGTTGAAAAAGATTGGCACTATAGAATACAATCTGGGGCTTCTTGCATCTTCCCCAAAGCACCCAGTTCTCCACGTTTCATACTTAATGAAGGTTGTAGGTGAAAAGCTCCTAGTTCAAACAACATTTTTGGAAATTGATGAGGAAGGAAAATCATAGTTGAATGTAAAGTAGTCACAGAAAAAAGAACCCGATAGCTACGAAATTAACTAATTTGAATGTATCTCTTCAAGTGGAAGAACTTACCTGCTAAATATTTCACATAGGAGGATGAGAATTTTATACAGAAGCATCTAGAACTACTCAGGAATTTAGGACAACACATTTTGAAGGACAGGGGCATGTTAGGTCCCTATACTACTAGTGTATCCCATTATTGTTATTATTGCAACCCCCTTATTGTATTGTTGTGCCCATGTAGTCCCCATATTGTTATTATTGCGCCCTATAGGAGCTGACTATTGTTACTGTTGTGCCCTTACAATATTATTTTTATGTCAACTCTGATTATATTGTAACCCCTTCGACTCCTATATATAGAAAGCAGGTCTTATCATTTCTATCATCCAAGAATTGTTCATTTATGTAATGTAAATGAGGTTTCCCACTCGAAGAGGCTTATTTGAAAGTCGTTGATCTATCTCTTCTTCTATTTTGTGAGTTACTTTCATAACGCTGCTTCAACACCTAACTAATTTTATCACAAGTTCTATTATGTAGCAAAAAAAATTCAACTACCTTTCACAAGTTTATCTTTAATAGAAGAAGAAATAAAACATCACACAACACATATATCATATGAGGGAGGGACAACTCCCATATAACTTGAGTCTACACAATATAATTAAATTCTATAGTTCAACTATACATATAATTATTCACGTCATGTAGCCTTCAAAATATTGGCCTACACAGTTCTGCCCAAATCATGTACCCACCATGCACACCTTCCATCTCATCGTTCAATCTCACCCAAATTCACCGTTTAGCCTCACGCAGCCTATCATTAAGCCTCACCTAGCTTCACCATTAAGCCTCACCCAACTTCGCCATTCAACCTTGCCCAGATTCACCATTCGTTCTTTCCTAGCCTATCATTTGGCCCTGCTATTGTTCAGCTCCAATGCTGCTACCGTTTGCCCTATCTAACATTGTTATCCCTCTGAGTCGACACTACCATTCAGCCTTCCCAACACTACGATTCTCCCCTCCCATCACTACTGTTTAGCCTACCCAACACTATCGTGGTGCCCTACTAGTGCTATCATTCATCATACCACACCTATACATAGTGACCTCAGATATTTTCGACCCACAGGTTTATCACTCTGTCCCACACCCAAGTTTGTTCCCATCTACCTTGCGATACATGTGCTCAAGAAACCCCAAACTTCGATGTTTCAGCAATGCCCAGTCCTGCACCCTACACCCTGCCTACACACCTTTACCTTGCCTTTATTCTTCACCATTTTCTCTACAATTTATTTTTTCTTTCTTGTTAGATGCTTTTATGCCTCTCCACAATTCGAACACCTCTTATTTATACAATGTCTTGTGTACCTCTCCCACAAACCAAAGTGTCTCTTAATTCACCTTCCTCGATGGGTCAGCTCACCTCCATGGGTCAACTCTCCTATGTGAGTTGGTTGACTTGCCACATAACATGTCACTGCCATGTTGCTTTGGTGGGTTGTAGGTCGGCTCAATCTATGTTGGCTATGTTTCACACTTCACATGACTCACTCATCCACTATCGCAATTCATCCGCTTATCTCGTCTTACACTTCGATGCTCCGCCTGCCCGGGCGCTCGACAACCTAGGTGATGGGCCTCTAAATTAGACATAAATTAAGGTCCATGCCTCTAAATTAAACATAAATTAAGGCCTATGACCATCCTATAGCACATTAAACCTCTCTTTTTGCATTAGATAATGTATTTTTAACTTTTATATATTCATTAGGAACGTTTGTGAATAATTTTATATTTGTGCCTAATATTATTTATTTTTGTGGAATATTTTGAGAATATTGGGCAGATTATGAAGATTTGAAGGAGGAGATAATTTAGGGACTTGCTCACTACTACAGGAGAATCAATGTTAAATAATAAATCAACAATGTATTATGGAATTATGGCACAAATTGTAGAACTCCAATGATTGAGAAAATTGAGGAATGTGTTCCTTGCCATTTAATGTAGGTTCCTAGTATTGGGAATCAAATCCACTTATCAGGTTATTTTGGTGGGGAAAGCTTCCTATTTTCATGCAAAATTATTCCTAATCACTTTGTATAATTACCAAGTCAAATTTTCCTCTAGGGATAGATTTTCATGTCTTCTTGTGGAGAGAACTCGTATTTTTGCAGCTCCATTGTATTTTCTCGAAGGGATGTAATTCTATTGATGCAAATAATGAATATTGGTGTCATGTTCAACTTCTAAATATTGTTCTCCTCTAGAGGTCTCTAATTTTTCTTAGGCTTGGCCATTCTAGTCGCCTCAGAGCTCTTTTTTATCATTTTCTTTTCTTCTTATCACTTCTTATTCACATGCATCTCTTGTTTTTATTTCTTTCTATTTTTGCATTTAGTATTAGTGACTTCTTGTTATAGGATTGGGTTAAAGGGTTGATTTAAGATATTTTGAAGCATCAAAAGCATAACTTAATCCTTGGAAAAGATTTGGAAGGTCATAGTGATCATTGATCTACTGGATTAGCTTTCTTATTCCCAAATCTAGATTTCTGGAACTCCATTGTGGCAAAAACAATAAATTTATGCTATTTTTTAGAGCATGGTAAGGAGATTCAATCGAGTTGGTTCCACTTTCATTAGATCTCAAAATAATTATACTTAATAACAAAATTTTCCCCATTTCATTTTCACTTGATTAGGTTAGGAATTTAATAGATTTACTAGCTCACTAGTTCTCGAATTTCTAGATTTTAGACTAGTAATTTTCTGCTATTTTTTATAGCATTCCAATGAACTTCAATCAAGTTGATTCCACTTATATTAGATCAAAAAAAAATTGTATTTAATAAAAAAATTGGCTCTGTTTCATTTTCACTTGATTAGGTTAGGAATTTGATAGATTTACTAGCTCACTAGTTCTCAAATTTATTATTTTTAGACTAGTAATTTTCCGTTATTTAATAAATCATTCCCATGTATAGATGAATTTGCAGATAGATGTAGAAGATAATTTTTTTGTTGTGGGAGTTTCTACATTTCGGGGAGACCTCATCTTGTTTGCCTCATCCAAGCCTCATCCATCCATGTCACCAAAGCAAAAAAATCCATTTCCATTGAGCAAATCTACCCATCTTGAATCCCTTGCTTGAGTTATGTGTAGTGTCCACCACCTCCATTCCCTATTATTCCATTATCCACATTTCCCCATATCCATTCCACCTTGTAGACCACTTCATAAGCTTTCGGCCTGTTTTTTGTAATAAAATAGGGGATCTTGTAGACATCTTATAGGAAAACTTGCAGTGGCTTTCTTGAGCCCGCATTGAGAAAATTCATCACTAAAAGCTAGGATTAGGCCCCTACTTGCCATCCAATCAATCTAAACCATTGTAATCATTTTCCTCCACACATGGATCCATTTCAAAATAACCAAGCAAGATTAGCATTTACATTTTTCAAGAAAAAATATAAAAAAGGAAAAAGTTATTTTATATTTATTCATGCATGTAACAGTTAGCACACTCTAGATCCAATTCTATGCTTAGTTAGTTTAAATCATCACATATGAAAAATAGGGTTAGTTTAGGTTTATTTTACATATAGTTCATGATCTATATGCAATTAGAAAATGTTTCATTCCTTGTACTTTATTTCTTACAATATGTTAGGGTTTCCATTTTAGTTCATTTTTTGCAATTAGTTTATAGTTTGATTTTAGTACATGCACTCCATTACATCATGACAACAAAGAAACAACACATTGTATGATGCACATATAGTGTCGATACCTCTTATGTTTGTATGAACCCTAGGTTTATAATTAAAAATTAGTAGACTTGGGAGTTGCAACATTCTTGCTGCAATACCGAGGCTCATCACTTCTTGGCATCGTTGCTAGGAAGGTTTCAAAGCATGCATTATTTTCTTCCCCAGTTGATTCATTTCTTTTGAATTTTTGAAAAAATAAAATTTTTTTACCAGGCATATTTCATTTCCAAAATAGAAAAGTGCATTGCATTAGTGTTTTCATTCAATCGTAAAAACAAAAAAAAACATCCAACACGACCACCCCCCCACCCCATTTGACCACGTGGTGCAGTAAGAGCCAGGTCACCATTCACTTTTGTAGTTATAAGAAGAATATATGGAAAATAATGTAGAATAAATGGATGGAGATGATGACAATGAGGAAGATCCTCTTAGATTTCCTATTCAAGATACTAATGGTAGTGTGCACAGGAAGAACATCCCTCCATATTTTCTTCCAAAATTTCATGGTCGAAGGTCAGAGGATATAGAAACCTTTCTCTTTGATTTCGAAATTATTTGTATACCTTATGGTTACTTATTAAAAACTCAAAAACTGATATTGTTTCCAGAAACATTGAAGGATAGAGGTCTTAAATGGTTCATGAGTTAAGTGACTAATTCAATAAGATCATGGAATGATATGGAAAATATATTTATAGAAAAATATAAAGATCATGATCTTAAAGAAGAAATCCTTAGAATGAATTGAAAAAAATATGAGAGTCTAGATGATCTAACAGAGAGATTCATGTATAATGTTAACAAGGCAAAACTACATCATTTAGAATCTGATGCACTGAAAACCCTCTTACTTAGAACAATTAGGGATGAGTGGATTGATCTCCTTGATCTCATGAATGGAGGTGATGTATACCAACTATCATTTGAAGAAATTTGTGAAACACTCAAAAACATATCAAGAGGAAGGGAAAGGCTAAGTAAATCAACATCAAGATTGGTAAGTGAAGCTAAATTTGGAAATTTTCTTTATAACCTTAAAACAAAAATTATTAGCAATCTAAGTGAGCAAGGATAAATTTAAGAATGAAAGATGAAAAAGATATTGATATTTGTGTTTTCCATACAGAATCACATAATGTTAAATATTTTCCATCATTACCAACACTAAAGGAAGTTTACCAAGAGGACAATGGAGTAATTCAATTGCCAATGCAACTATGTTATGTATCTCCAAGAGGACCATGGCAACCTATTCAACCTAGTATGATGCAATAGCCTAATTCACAATCTCAATATTATCCATATCCATCTAAAAATAATTGGAACACACCCTTTCCTTGGGAACATTAGCCAGCTCAGCCCCAAAACCAATCTTGGCAATAAGATTGGCAAGAAACTTATGGGGGCCATCCAAAATACCCTCAATATCATTGATACCCAACTCCATGTTATCCCTACCATTCACCTCCACCACAACCACAACCCTAACCACATCCCTCTCAAATATCCACTCCCACTCAACTACTTGTACCACCATTTCCAAATTCACACAGTGAAGTAGGTCAACCCACTTACAATGCTGAGGTACAACACTTCCAAACATCTCCTCTTGAGATCAATGGTATTGACCATAGCTCAGGAACAGTTTTGAAAAAAATAGATTAACTTGATATCATTGAAGGACCACATCCAAAAGAAGAATATTCAAACAAGAAGACCACAAAATCATGGGTTGCGCTTGATGAAGATCAGACATCAAAATTAGAGATCAAGAGAGATCCCTCATGGTTAGTATCAAATCATCCATTTATTCAAGAGAACAATCAACAAAAAGAGGAAGATTTGAAGGTCATGGTAGAAAAATACATGAATAATGATGTAGATAAGCAATAAAACCAAGGGCATCAAAGTTATATTGAGGCTTCGTTCCAGAAAATCAACAATATGGAGCATCACTTTCTTCTTCAACTATACTTGATCCTTTCAAAGTCAAATCATTTGGTCTCTGAAATCCAGGTACATTCAAATCATTAATTGCAAGCCTACACATCAACTTTTCTATCATCATGATGTGCACATAGCTCCATTGGAAGTATTATTATACTTGAAAGTGATTTTGTTTTTCAAGTAGGGTAGGGTAGAAAAAAAACATGAAAAATAAGAGAAAAAAATAAAAATCTCAAGTGAAAATCTACTTTGAGGTGCATTAGATTGGCTCATTGATTAAAAATCACCATGAGGTGGTCAATGGGTTGAGAAAAAAGGAAAAAGGATAAAAACAAAAAGATCATAATGGAAACCCCCTTTGAGGCGCCTAGGGAGACCTACTAGTTGAAAACCTCCTTGAGGCAGCTATTAGGTGTAGAAAAAAGAAAAACAAAATAATAAATATAAAATCTTTGCTCCATGTGTCACTCTGATGAATGCATGTACTCTGCAACATCTACAAGAAAAACAAGTTGGCACCAACAAAAGAAAAAAATTGGTCAAGCCTAGTCGAAAGAAGTCAAATTTTGACTTTCTCTTCCTTTGCTCAAATACTCCAACAAGGCCAAAGCCATGCCAATCCATTACCCTCATCTATTTCCACGATCCACCCATCATTATCAAGGTTTTCCCATTCAATTTGCTTACTATCCAAAAAGCTAAAAGAATGCTCTGTTTTACTACAGGAAACAAAAATACATAGAGCATAAATTTATTTTTTCCATAACTTGAAACCATGCATCTACTTACCAAGATGTTTCATGGGGAGATGAGTATGGATGATGGTAACATTCCCAAGCAATTTCAAAAAATTCTAGTACATAGATTCCAAGAAATGAGCCTCCATCACCTACAATTATTTTTTATTTTTCTCAGTATCCGTGCATCCATGTAAAAATTTGTTTCATGGGGAGATCCATAAGGATGCTGGTAACATGCACAAGAAATTTGAACAGATTCTAGTGCACTATTTCCAAGAATTCGGCCTCCATCAACATCATCCATTTTTAGTTTTTGTCAAGATTCGTGCATCCATTAGCCAAATGTTTTTTATGGGGAGGTGCATAATGATGATGGAAAGATGATAAGAAATTTTTAGGACAATCCATTCTAACATTTGGGAGATATGGACAAAGCAATTCTATTACTAGAGGCTCTCCTTAATTACTACAAGGTCTCTACAAGAAGTTCGAAACTACTACAAGATCTCTATTGGAAGTCCGAGAAGAAGCTACAAGAGGCAATATGAGGGAGAAATGGGTAAAAATGTCAGATATTATTTAGGGAAGGTTGATATAGGTACCCCAACACATGCACATCAACATCAACTCAGCAGCAGTATGCATGTCTCTCCAACAACCATAAGGTAGGTACAAGTATGCAATATTCTTGAACTCTTTTCTTGAGCATATTATAGTTAAAAAATTGTTGTCAATGCATAAGAGATGAGATTTTATATTCTAAGGATGGATTAGTAGTCTTAATTTCCTTCAACTAGTTAGTTGTAGCTCACTCCTTCAGTCATGCAATGCTGAAAGGTCAAATTATGAAGGGTGATGATTTCAAGGAATGAGGACTGTAGTTAAGGGACGAAATTTTTGCAAAGGTCATGTCACCACAACATTCCAAGCCCTCCATCCACTTCATATTCACTATATATACATAATTCATCCATCCCATTTCATAATTTCAAAAACAAACCCTACACTCTATCTCACTCTGAACATTTCTTGAAAAACAAACAGAGCATCCTCTCCATTTTCACAAACCTAAATCATTTATCATCACTCCCATACAGTTTGAAGACTGTGAAGGAAGAAGGAATGATTGCTACAGGAAGAAAGAATATTGCTACAAGAAGGAATAAAGGAACAAATTGTGCTAAAAGCAAAAAAAAAAGGCATTTCCTAAGAGAGACCTAATCAAAATAGAAAACTCCAAGGCCTTTAGGCAATCATGTAGGCCACAAAAGAAAAGAAGAAGCCAAGCTAATGGTCTCAAGGAAAAATGGTTTTTCTTTGAACAAATATGTTTTTGGGCTTGTCCTTGTGAAACTTACATCTAAGATTCATAATTCACAATAGAGAGGCCACCACGGCCATGAATGAGGCACAATGAGGTCACTAAGTTTCTTAGAGGATGAGCAACAATTTCAGCAAAGGTGTATGATGGGCCTCTAGATTAGACATAAATTAAGGCCATGTCTCTAAATTAAATATAAATTAAGGCCTATGGCCATCCTTCGGCACATTAAACCTCTTTTTCTGGATTAGATAATGTATTTTTAACTTTAATATAATCATTATGAAAGTTTATGAATAATTGGATATTTGTGCCTAATATTATTTATTTTTTTGGATTATTATGAGAATATTGGGTAGCTTATGAAGATTGAGAGGAGGAGATAATTTAGGGACTTTCTCCCCACTACAAGAGGATCAATATTAAATAATAAATCAACAACATATTATGGAATTATGGCACGGGTTTTGGAACTCAAATGATTGAGAAAATCTAGGAATGAGTTCCCTTCCATTTAATGCAGATTCCTTGTATTGGGAACCAGATCCACTAATCAAAGGATTTTGGTTGGGAAAGCTTCCACCTTTCATGGGGAATGATTCCTAATCATTTTGATAAGTACCAAGTCGAATTTTCCTCTAGGGATAGATTTTCATTACTCTTCTTGCGGAGAGAACTCGTACTTTTGCAGCTCCATTGTATTTTCTTGGATGCATGTAAGTGTATTGATGAAAATAATGAAGATTGATGTCATGTTCAACTTCTAAATATTTTTCTCCTCCATATATATCTAAGTTTCCTTGGTCTTTCCATCCCAGGAGCCTAATAGCTCTTTTGTATCATTTTCGTTTCTTCTTGTCACTTCTTATTCACATGCATCTCTTATTTTTAGTTCTTTCTATTTACGGATTTAGTATTAATGATTTCTTGTTGTAGGATTGGGTTAAATGGTTTATGTAATTTATTTTGTAGGATCAAAAGCATAATTTATCCTTTGAAAATATTTGGAAGGTCATAGTGATCATTGCGCTACTTGGATTAGCTTTCTTATTCCCAAATCTAGATTTCTGGAACTCCTTTGTGACAAAGAACAATACATTTATGTTATTTTTTAGAGAATACTAACGAGCTTAAATTAATTTGGTTCCACATGAATTAGATTGAAAAATACATTCTATTTAATAAAAAAAAATTACCCCATTGCATTTTCACATGATTAGGTTAGATATTTCATAGATTTACTAGATCACTAGTTCTCAATTTTCTAGATTTTAGACTAGTAATTTTTTGCTATTTTTTTATAGAATGCTAATGATCATTAGTAAAGTTGATTCCACTTGCATAATATCATAATAAAATTATAGTTAATAATTTTTTTCCCCATTTCATTTGCACATCATTAGGATAGACATTTGATAGATTTACTAGCTCACTAGTTATTGAATTTCTAATTTTTAGACTAGTAATTTTCCATTATTTAATAAATATTTACCATGTATAGATGAATTTGTGGATAGATGCAGTCAATAATGTGTGTTTTTGCAGGATATTTTACATTACAAAGAGACCTCATATTTTTCAACTCATCCAAGCCTCATCCATCCATGTTTCCAAAGCAAAAATTGTCATTTCTATAGAGAAAATCTGCCCATCTTGAAGCCCTTGCTTGAGTTTTGGGTAGTTTCCACCACCTCCATGCTTTATTATTCCATTATTCACCATTTCCAAGCTCCATTCCACCTTCTAGAGCAATTCCTAAGCTTTTGGCTTGCTTTTTGTAATGACACAGGGGATCCTGTAGACATCTTGTAGGAAAACATTTAGTAGCCTGTTTTGAGCCTGAATTGAGGAAAATCATCATTAGAAGCCAGGATTAGGCCCCTACTTGCCCTACAATCCATTTGAACCATTCTAGTTCTTTTCCTCCACACCTTTTTCCCCTGCCAAAGAACCAAGCAAGATTAGCATTTACATTTTTCAAGCGAAAAGATTAAAAGTAAAAAGCTATTTTATATTTATTCATGCACACAGTAGTTAGCACTCTATAGATCAGATTCCTTGCTCAGTTACTTTAAATCATCACATATGATAAATAGGGTTAATTTAGGTTTCCTTTACATATATTTCATCATCTTTATACAATTAGAATATGTTTCTTTCCTTATAATTTATTTCTTGTAATAGGTTAGGGTTTCCATTTCAGTTCATTTTTTGCAATTAGTTTAGGGTTTGATTTCAACACATGCACTCCATTACATCATGACAGCAAAGGTAGGACACATTTTATGCTACACTTGTATTGTCGATACCTCTTAATTTTTTACAAACCCCGGGTTGATAATTAAAAGTCGATAGTCTTGGGAGTTGCAACATTCTTGCTCGAATACTGAGGCTCATGACCAGGTGCCCAACTCAAGTCGTGTGACTCACCTCTCCTAGGTGACTCATCTGTGATAGCCCACATTTCCTGGTACAACATTCCCATCACCTTTAACCAATGGTGAGTCACCTTTAACAGATGATTTTTCACACAAAAACAAATATCCACCTCAGAGTGGCCTTTAACCGAACACGTGCATCCTTGACACATCTCTAGCGCGCCCACATGCCTTTAACTATGCTCGTTAGTTTTTCGAATCTCTTAGGCGCTCGCCCACTCAAGGCCTTGACACGTGCAATCTGTCCATCTCTATCAGTTTATGTATTTTTTCTTATGTCCCATATATATCTAGTGTTAATATATATCACACACACACACACACACACACATATATATATATTATTAATCC
>APFE030892427.1:0-27634 GCA_000404065.3 Pinus taeda
CGGTGTCAAAATCTTAATATATATGGGGATTCGAAGACTGTTGTAAATTGATTCAACCTTATTACAACTTGTCACATATATACTCTCAGCAATATAATGTATGAAATACAAACTTTCAAGGCAGCATTCAATCACATCTCTTGCCTTCACATATACAGGGAACATAACAACTGCGGTGATCAATTATCCAAGGAGGCTCTGGCACTTCCCAGAGGAGAATGGATAATATTGGAACAGCAAGGATCTGAGGAGTACCGTTTCTTCCATAGGCCATATATAGACCGGAGAGCCCAATAGGGACAACAGTCCCGAATATCAGAGAAATAAATGCATAAAATCTGGATTTTTTTTTGACTATCTACGAAAAACATACATATAGAGAAATTTGACCCTGTGTGGTCTTGTACAGGCGATCAAGCCAGACAGTAAAATAGGCTATCATCATTATATTTGGTATACAATGACAGATCACCCTGTGTGGTGGATCTTGGTATGAAAAGATTTAGCATATGCTACCGCATTTACAATATGTAATTTCCTTCTCTTAATGAAAATTACGGATTTTTCCAATGGAAAAAAAAAACTATGCATATTTATTATAATTATAATTTGAATTTGAATTTAGTTTGAAAATTATTTTATGTAATATAAAATATTTTTTTTTTATTAAAATATTATATGTATATTTATATGTTCTTAATATAGTTTAATAACATACATTTTATTATAATTAAAAATTTAATCTATTAAGAAATTATTTTATATATATTAAAAAATGTTTTTATTAAAATATTATATTGTATATTTTATATATTTTTAATATTTAAATTTAAATTGAACAATAATATATTAGAAAGGAAAAAACGATCCAAAATCGAGCGCTCTGCAGATGCGATCTGAATTGCCTCGGCTCTCCATTCTGAAAACCCCTGCTTCACGTAACTCTCAACCTTCAATCTGAGGCGTCCTCACTGAAGGTTCTCCAATGAATGCGCCCCCAGGAGGGGCGGGATCCTCCCCCCCTCCACACATCGGCTCATCCTCTGACAACTCAAGGAAAAAACATAAAGATCCTCTGCACAAACCAGCAAGCCTCCCATAAACAGATCAAGGACCAGATCCGACTACCAATGAAGAAGAAACTGCTGCTACATGCGATGACACGGGCAAAGACAGTGGCGGGAATAAAAAATCTCCTAAGATACAACCAAAGGTGACTTCAGCCACATGCATACCAAAAAAGGCTGAAAGAATCAAAGTCGAACTACCCAGCCAACGGATCAATGGCGAAATTCAATTCATGAGGGACCATGCACTCATCGGCAAGTTCCTCGGATTCTGGCCTACTGAAAAGGCCTTGCATGGCTGGATTGCTTCAAAGTGGAAGCCTAAGGGACAAGTCACTTTGCAGCTTGGCCCCAAAGGTTTCTTCACAACAATCTTTAATTGTCTGGAGGACAAATCACGAATATTTGAAGGAGGTCCGTACTTCTTTAATTCTTCTGGACTGTACTTAAGAGAATGGAAAGAAAGCTGGGCTCCTTTCTGGATACAAATGTATTCCCTCCCTGCAAAATATTGGAAGGAGGAAACTCTAAGGGACATAGCCAACAACGTGGGGACCTTCATCAAAGCTTCTGAGGAAACTAAAACTCGCAGATACACTTCTTACGCCCGGATCTATGTCCAAATGCACCTTACCAAAGATCTAGCAGACTCGGTAAGTCTTTTCCACGACGACTTTGAGTGGATTCAAACTTTAGATTATGAGCACATTCCTTTTCGTTGCAGAAAGTGCCATGAGCATGGCCATCTCTTCAGGGATTGTCCCCTCAATCCTCAACCCAAACCTCCTGTCAATGATCTTAGCACAGACTCAGAAGGCTTCATCAAAATCCCTAATCGCCGCTGTCATGCAAAGAAATCTACCCCAGCTCCTGATAGCTCCAAAAAGCTGAACTCCCATAACAGATTTACAATTCTCACCCCTCGTGATCCTTATGAGAATCCTCCAGCTTCATCCTTGGATAACCCTGATCTTTCTTCTCCCTCCCAGATCCTCAAGCTTCCTCAGCCATCAGCTGACTCAGATCCTTCAAGCCTTCCCATCTCCCCTGCTCACAAGAAATCAGAACCAGAGAATGTAGTGCAATCTTCCTCAATGGATCTGGAAGTGGCTCTAATCCTCAGCACTCAGGACAATACTCTCATGAAAGATCAAAACATGCCCTCAAAAATGGATGAAGATATAGAGAATATCAGCTTAGAAGGTTTAGACATATTCAAGCTAGAGACAACTTGCAAACAAAAAGAGTACAATACAATCCCTCCATGGGAAATCGAAAGGCTGGAAGGAGTTCTCAGCAAAGCGCAACACAACAAATGCTTAGGAATACAAGAAGGAAGCCCATGGGATGGAAAGAAAATCCTAAAAGAAACAAAAAAAGAGGGTAGAAAACGGACCTGCAGAGGACCATCATCCTAGGAGAATTGCTCATGGAATCTAGGAGATTTCCTAAGCTGACAAAGTTCTACAAATCTCAACCCCACAATTCCTCATGAAGCTTCTTTCCTGGAATGTAAGAGGGTTGAACAGTGCCTCCAAACATAGAATGTTAAAAAATGTGATACAACAAGAAAAGCCCACCATAGTTTTTCTTCAAGAAACAAAAAGCAACAGTACCATCTTAGAAAAGATTCTGAGAAAGATTTGGGTAGGCTGCAACTCAGTCACTGTGGATGCCTCGGGCGCATCGAGGGGACTAGCGATCATTTGGAACCCACAACTTCTCACTCTTCAAGACTTCCACGCATCTCATTTCTTTATCCAAGCTACCTTCCATCTCACAGGAACAGACATTCACAGTCATCTTTCAAATGTCTACTTTCCGCAACAATTAAATCAGAAACTGGCGCTTCTGGACACTCTCACGATTCTGAATTCAAACAAACAATTTTCGCTTTGGATTGGAGGGGGCGATTTCAACTTCATCAGAGCCCTGGAAGAAAAAAGTGGCGACAGAGAAAAATTAGAAGGGGACAGTATAGGTTTTCGTAATTACATTCAAAATAACCATCTTATGGACATTCACACTTCAAATGGAGTCTACACTTGGTCCAACAAATGCAACGGATCTCAGCGCATCGCCTCAAGACTAGATCACTTTCTGATTTCGGACAATTCCATACACCTTGGAGGGGATTTTCACGCCTCTATTGTGCCTCAAGGAGGATCCGATCACTGGCCCATTATGCTACAATGGGCACGACCATGCACAAAAAGTAACAGACCCTTTCGATTTGAGGCATTTTGGTTCACCAACCCCAATTTCAAAACAGTGGTTAAGGAGGCTTGGAAAGTCTTCATACCCTCTGAAGGAACCAAAATGTTCCAATTTCAACAGAAATTGAAAAGTCTCAAACAGGTTCTCAAAAATTGGAATCATACCCAATTCGGCAATATATTTGAGCAGCGAAAAAAATTGGAGCAACAAATGTGCACTTTACAACATAAGATTATTATGGAGGGGCGAACAGAAGACAGAGCGCACCAGGAGCAGATCCTTTGGACTGAAATCTAGACACGCAGACATCAAGAAGAAACTCTGTGGCGGCAGAAGTCTCGCATTCGTTGGCTAAAGGAGGGGGAGAAAAACATCAAGTTTTTCCACAGATCCACAATCCAAAGAAGGATACATAATAATATAGCATTCATCAACAATAGGCAAGGGGAAAAATTAGAAAAGCATGAAGAAATGGAAAAGGAATTCTAGGAACACTTTCAGGAAATCCTTAAGGAACCACCAGAAAGCAGAGATCAGGCTATTAAAAAAATTACACAACTCATCCCTAAAATAATTACGGAGGACCACAACAAACAACTGCTTCAATCCATCTCAATGAAAGAAGTGGAAGAAGCCATGGCTCAAATCAAAGATGGTAAAGCACCCGGTCCTGACGGGTTCACAGCTAATTTTTTTCATGAATTTTGGGAGCTGGTTAGCACAGAGGTTTGGGAATTAGTGGAGGAATCACGAACAATGCATTGGATTCTCCCTTCGCTTAACTCCACCTTCTTAGCGCTAATTCCCAAAGGGGCTGAGTCAAACACGCCCGACAAATACAGGCCTATTGCACTATGTAACATCATCTACAAACTTATTTCCAAAGTCTTGGCCAATAGGCTCAAACCCATTCTCCCTCCCCTCATCTCGCAGGAGCATATAGGTTATGTAGAGGGGAGACAAATAATGGACGGCATAATTCTCTCAAACGAAGTGATTCATTCACTGAAGCTTCTAAAAAAGCCAGGTATGATTCTGAAGCTTGATCTTTCAAAAGCATTTGATAAACTCAGCTGGTCTTATATACAACAGATGTTACTGGCGTTTGGCTTTAATGCAACTTGGGCTAGATGGGTCATGAACCTCATCTCTTCACCCAGATTCTCTATCCTGCTCAATGGTTCTCCCTCCAAGTCCTTCCGCCCCTCTTGTGGAATCTGTCAACGGGACCCCCTCTCCCCTTTTATTTTTGTTCTAATGGCTGAAGGCCTCAACCGTCTGCTCCACTCAGCTATCTCCTCTCAAACCCTGAAAGGCATTTCTCTACATGGTCTTCACCCTTTGTCTCACCAACAGTTTGTTGATGACACCATGCTCTTCAGACACCCTTCATCTCAAGAAGCCTCTGCCTTCAAAGATCTGCTTTCTCTCTTTTCTGAAGCCTCTGGCACCTCTATCAATGCCACTAAATCCCACTTATTCTTCTTTCATACTCCAGCCTTTACTCAAAGAAACATAGCAAGAATTTTGGGATACTCCATTGCAACGCTCCCTTCGAAATACCTAGGAACTCCTCTCCTGGACTCAGCCATTAAAAATGCCTCTTGGAGAACCCTCATAGACAAGCTGGAATCTAGGCTCTCCTCATGGACTTTTCGCTCGCTCAATATGGCCAGCAGACTTATCCTCATAAAAACCGTTCTCCAGGTTATGCCCCTATATCTCTTTTCTGTTTTAGCTGCCCTAAATGGGTTCTTAAAAGCATCTGTAATCTGCAGAGAAACTTTTTGTGGGGATCCTCTGGTCTCAATAGGAAATGGGCATTGGTAAATTGGAATGAAGTCTGTCAACCAAAAGCAATCGGCCGGTTAGGATTGCGAGATCCCCTCCAAAGTAACAACACTATGGGAGCCCGAGTATGGTGGAATTGGCTCTCCAAACCACACACTCCTTGGGCTCGTCTTTGGCAAGCAAAATATGTGCCCGGATGCCAATGGAAAGATCTTATCAGAATCTGCCCTACAACTCCCAGATCCCTGATCTGGAATGCTCCCAATCTCCACAGTGCCTTCATACAGGAACACAGCTTCTGGGAAGTGCACTCGGGTACCTCAGCTAGATTTTGGGAGGATTCATGGCAGCAACTCCCAAAATTAGCGTCTCTCTTCTACAAGCCAAGGTGGCAGGCTCATATGCATCATGCTGATATTATCAACGTTCATCAATTCTGGCAACAACAAACATCTGACAATTTTCATTGCTGGAAATCAGCAAGCACTTGGCAGGCCAACTTGCAAGGAGAATCCTACACAGAGATAGAGCAGGAGCTGAATCAAAGGAAAATCAAGCAATCTGATCAACAGGGCAAGCTTCGTTGGGGTCACACGCCTAAAGGTATGTTTACCACGAAGGAAGCACATCATCTACGCTACACTCCCACGCAGGCAAACAAAGACAAACTCTGGGATCAAGTATGGCAACCAGGTATATGGTCCAAGGTCTCCACTTTCTTATGGCTGCTAGGCAAACAACGAATTCTAACATGGGACAAGTTGCAAAAACGAAGCTTCATAGGACCTTCAAGATGTCCTAATTGCAACCTCAACACATAAACAACTGTGCATCTAATGGATACATGTCCTCTTGCTACTCAATTATGGGAGAAAATTGATAACTGTAACAGAAGATCTGGCAGAAGACAGGGAGATATTGCATAAACCATCAGAAACTGGCCAAGGAATCCCTTTCAAAGCTCTCTGTTAAACTCGTTATGGAACCTCATCCCAGGTTTCTCTTACTGGATATTAGTGAAAGAGAGAAACAATAGAGTCTTCAACAACTCCAGCAAGCCCATCGATACTCTATGGCTTCTCCTCCAGCACAATCTCCGAGAGACTCTGGCATTAAGACAATGGCTACCTACGGACCTGCCAGAACTCCCTCAAGAACGACTCATCTTAAATGCCTGGAACATGGACTTTTCCTCTCCGGTCCAAATCAACCCCTGTTCCCCATCCAACTTTGCCTCTCCTCTAATCTAGTCTCCCCCTGCTCCCAATTCGTTCAAATTAAACTTTGATGGCGCGGCAAAGGGAAACCTAGGACCTGCTGGTTATGGAGGAGTCTTCAGAGATGAAATGGGCGCAAGCAGACACATTTATCACGGCAATATCGGCATCGACACCAACAATGCAGTGGAGCTGGAAGGAATCTAAAAAGGAATCTGCATAGCAGAGCAAGAAAACATGTATCCTCTTGAGGTTGAAGGAGACTCTTTCATAATAATAGCAGCGATCATCAGAATCCAGGTAGGCTCCCCAACTTCTAAAACAGCCACAAGTTGGAGACTACTTAGGAGACTGGAGCAATTGGAGGAAATGCTGCGGATACCCCAAAGCATCACTTTCAGGCACATAAGGCACACAGCCAACAAAGTGGCAGACAGAATGGCCAACCAAGGGTCAATCAACAGATTAACAACTTCTCAGGCCCTCTCAGTGATACAATGATGAACAACTACAGAAGGAATGCATCGCTCTGGCGCAACAGGACTATTCAATCCAGGCACAGAGGCGCTGATCGGAATGCTAGCAAGATAAGGTTGGAGATGTCAGGCAAAGGATCACTCACAGGTGCCATTGGTCACTGCCAATGTCCAGCTCCACTCACTAAGGCTCGAAACTGGCCACACAAGTCAATGAAGGCGGTCCTCCTATGTTCAAACAGGCCCACTTCTCAGCTGGAGAATGCCCATACTGGCAGCGCATTGGTTTGGTCGCAAGAAGACAACCTGATACACTCCTGTCCATAAAATGGTCCAGTGTAAGGTCAGGCGTCACTCAGATCGGTTCAGCGAGACCAGCGCGGATAACTGGAGATTGGTTTCACAATTCGATCTGCCGAAAACAGATGCTAATGCGTACTGCATACTGTCCATATGAGTGATGTCAGAATGCAGGGTAATTGGCTAGGCAATTCAAGGCTGCGGCCCTGCTGTAATACTTTGTTTGGTTTTAATATAGAATAGTTAATAAGAAAAAAAATATTTAAATTTAAATTTAATATAATTTAATCTTTATATAAAATATTTACTTTATAAAAAAATCTTCAATTTTTAATGATCCAAAAAACTTTTTAAATAATATAACAATATTCATTATTTAATAGTTACATGTGTTTATATGCATATATATAAATGATTAAAATAAAATATTTTGTAGTTATATTTTTTTAATGTTTATAAAGATTAATTTATGTACATGTAAGATCTGTTTTCATTGGGTTTGCTTTTTTTTAAACCTTGATACAGATTTTAGATTGGCTTAGTAAGTGACGACATTGTTGGTTTGGGATTGGCCCTTTTCAAGCTGTAATTTGATTTTGTTCATTTGATTTGATTTTGGATCGACCCTTTTAAAACTGTTAAATATCATGGGTCGTTCTTAACACAATTGTTAATGCTTGTTGTGCTCAATTCAATCACTGCCCGTTGTTGTGTTGCTGAAAATTGAAGCGCTTCAATTCTCTGAAACCCATGCCTGCTGTTGCGCTTCAATTCAGAGACAATTCTCTGATACCCATGACCGCTACTGCACTTCAATTTAATTCAAATTCTCTGATACCCATGGAAATTGGTTTGCACAGCCCAAAAACAGAGGTCTATACAGTGCTTATTAAACAGGGCCATGGAACTTGGCTTGCACTGCCAAAACAAGCAGGTCTCATAATGTATGTATAAAATGTGTAACTTATCTCTTAGAATTTGGGAGGATTAAATAATTGAATCATATATTATATTGTCTCGTGCAGGACTTATGTTGGGAGCTAAGCAGTTATAACATTTATCAACTATGCAGAGAACGCATAGATTTCAGGGGAATCTCAATTGAATACATTTCTTTTTTCACATGACGCGACGCAGAGAATTGCATGAACTGTACTTGTACTACTGTGCTAAAATTATTTTATACGGCATGGTGGACAAGACAATATAAAAATAGTGGTGAGATTCGTCCAATCTTTTGATTCTAAAATCTCTTTCTGTAGATGTTGGATTTCAAATTATGCACTGTTTTGTTTTGTAGCTGTTCAGTTTTTTCTCTCACAAACGAATTGGGTTTTGATTTTAATGATTCGGCAGAACAGTTGGATTCAATAGCCTTTCCTTTCAATATGTTTGATAAAGGACGCACATTCAAACAGTGCACTTATTTTGACGAGATCAGATCCACAGGGGCCGAGTGTTATGAATGGTTTTTTGGTTTGTTTTTCCAGGATTGAGTAGGAGGGTTTTAATTATTGCGCTCTGTTCTTCCGCTGAGAATGAATGAGAAGGTAATCGAATTTATGGTGGAGATGAAGATCCTTCTCTCTTTTCAAGTGAAATGATGAGTTGGCTGAGTGTTATGAAGGGATGACCTAGAAGGACAGTTTCTCCCATATATGGAGAAGATGAGCAGTGTGGAGTGTTATATGGAGAAGATGGGAAGATGTGGAGTGTTACATGGAGCAGATGAGCAGTGTGGAGTGGAGGGGGTGGATCTCGTGCCGGTATTCCCATCCCAAATTTATATATACATATATATGTGCCCTACGCCCTACCTGTACTCTAGTGGGACCGACCCCGACCCTGTGCGTGGAACAAATTCCGTACAAAAGGCTCAAAGGTAAAGGCATGTCAGCGAGCGAGCGAGCAGCAGCTTCATCTGATTTTATGGGAATCACAAATCAAAATGTCTGACCTGACCACTGTGTGTTGTCTATATCCTTCCCAGCCGCAGTCCACTCGATCTAGTCATCTATCATGCAAATATGGGTATATTTTCTTATTTTTCATCATGTTATACATTAAAAATGGGATAACCCCACCCCAGTGAACTTTATCAGTTTGATTTGATTGTTGTAGGTTTATTTTCAGCTTCTCCACAGGAATGGATGCAGGGAGCAGCCAACTAATTGATGGGATTTAGGATGCTGCTCCTTCCGTGATTGATGGGCTTTAGGATACGCAGGTGTCAATTTTTTTTTGATTTTGTTTTTCTTTTCAAAGTTTTTGTTAGATAAATCATAAATAAATATTAAATTTAGAAATAGAAATGAAAAAGAAAAAGGATAGTTTTGTGAGGTAAGAATAGATTATGTATATTTTTTTATTGTCACTGACTTTTAAGGAATATTATTTTTGCAGAGAATGACTGGAATATATATGTATGGACAAAGCATTTACGTCTCCCCCTGTTCATGACAAAAATTAGCATTTATTTATTCATTATGTAATTACTCTTGAAAATCTCATAATAAAAAATTATTTTTTGTTTGAAGAGGCTAAAAAGCCCCTTCTCAATGCCCTTGAAAATGAACTATGGTTGTTCTTAAAGGCTTGTGCATCCTCTCTCCTTTTCCACTTCTTAGTTTTTAGTATGTAATTTTTAAATGCATTAAAACAACTCTTGTTTTTGTATTCATGTTATTTTATGATTGATGGCATTTTTGTACTATGTGATTGTGTATGGTAATGTTTGATGTTTGAGTTTTATTTAATGTTTGTGTTTACAATGAATATGTATGCCATCAATCACAAACATAGTTCAATATAAATAAAACATTTTTTATTTGAATATTTTACATATATAATTAAAAAATGTATAATATCTTTCTTAAGGGGAATTGGAAATTGTTTTATGTATATTATTTTATTTTTCCTTTTTAATCTAATTACAATATTATGAATTATTATAATAATTTAATTTAATTTTAAGGGGTGGTCGGTGTGACACAGGAAAGTTCCCTCTGCGGACAGAGGGAACCCCTCTAGCCCTAGAGTGGGTCTAGTCACCGCAAAGACAATACCAAAGAAAATTTCCTTAGAAAGATGGTGTTATGAAGGCCTACCTTCATATCGATGTTCGATGAAGTCCTCGTCGTGTCATTCTAGCTCTTGTTCTTCTAATCACTTGTACCTGACAACAACATGTAGAGAAACACCACGAATGTAATAGGAAACAACTAAACAATCTACTTGAAGAGTCAAGGAACCTCAAGCTATCGACATACAATTTCAACATGCGATATAGGAAACAAGCTATTGATTTGTATTAATATAAATCAAAGTAAAACTTACAACCGAACCTTCATGTCGTAAGTCTCCTCAAAGGTTTCCATCGGTATGTCTCCATAAGCATTTACTTGTGAACCATCTCCCAAGGGAACAAATAACTCTCTCTTCAGTTCGAAAGGTTGATGCTAGAAAGTTCTCAAATCAACTCTCCTCAAACAATATCAAGCCAAAATACATACGAGGCTACTTCCACACTCCAATAACACTCTCTACCTATACTCCACTCTTAGAAACCTGAAACTATCAACTTACATCTAGCTATTATCCAGTTACATCCAAGCTACCTCCAAGCTTGCTCCAAGCTAAGTGATCTCATTCATGGAGGAGACATGTATAGGAGGGAAAGGTTCCATAAGAGATGGGAGGAAGAGCTTATCTCTTAGGGAGGTTGCACAAAAGGTGGAACAACTATCCCAGAGGAGAGAGGCGAGCTCAACTGACCCAAAAACTAGCCCTAGGACCGCCCATGAAGCAATTTCGTCTTGAAGTTTCGACGAGTTGTTTATAAAACTTGCCAAATATGGGTCGGCGCGGGTGCAACATAGGGACAGAACAAAGACTCCGCTAGGGCTAATGTTAACTCAACCATCTTCGTGGGAGGGATAACTTCTGACCCTTGACGACCTAGAAACTTAGGCAGAAAGGGGTCTGCTTTAGGGATAATGAACTAAGACAGTCTTCCTAAGATTAAAAGGAAGGTTTTGGTTGAGGAATCTCTTTTGTGAGTTATTTGAGCATGTTTTGGATACCACTGTCATTTATTGCAATAACCAAAAGTGGGATTCACCTTTCATAGAACCCCATGTTCCACGACCGCTCATAGCATATTGATATCAGGTACCACTTTATCCAGGAAATAATACAATGGGGAGCAATAAGGCTCCATCACATCAGGACTGATGAACAAGTTGCTAACATTTTAACAAAGCCCTTGGGGAAGGCCAAGTTCTTAGCCTTCTGAGAGAGATTTGGAGTCGTGGAAAGGCCCTCCCATGAGGGTCACTCTTGAGTTGGACATTAAGCTTTGGGAGCTCCTAGGGGCATGGGGTACTTCTTTGAGCTATATGAGCACAAGGTGAGTGGTTCAACTTCCCTTATGGAGTATATATACCCAAATATGATTGAGCACAAGGTGAGTGTCCCACCTTCCCCTATGGAGGAAAATATTTGAGAATAGGGTGAGTCGTTCACCTTCCCCTATGGTTGATGTCATATGCATAGGATGAGTGGTTCATCTTCTCCTATGAGTAGGATGAGTGGTTCATCTTCTCCTATGAGTAGGATGAGTGGTTCACCTTCTCCTGTGATTTCCCCAACATACATCATACCCTTACTGTCTGAGACTCTTGGGAAGTACCTCTCATTTGTCCAATGAGATGGGAAACGTGGTTATCGGCCATATCACTACAGAGTGACGCATGGTATACAATCATAATCCCTTGTTCTCCTTAATTAAGGGATAATCTCCTTTATTTTAGGAATAACTGTTGGATGACTTCAGAAAGACTTCTAACTTGAATTTATCCAACTAATTAATCCATAATGAATTAATTAATTATTTCCAAGCAGATGGTGAGACTAAATTCGATTTTGATTCACAATTTTAATTCAAGGACAAATTAAAATTGGAATATTCTGGATCCTATTTTTATCATTTCTTGTTGCTATTTTCAATAGATGGGGTCGAGGATGTCAGTTTGGGCTCCTTTCCCCTATAATGATGGAACTACCTCAAGGGATAATTCCTTCTCCCATGAGAAGAGGATCCACCTCCCATTCATATTTCCTATATAAACCTCCCTTCTTCCTAAACACAAGCTAGTCCTGGTGTTATAGTGGCAGAATTTTGGTTTGAGTAGACAAGCAAGCTATTACTAGTTGTAACTATCTAGTTGTGCAAGGGAGAAGTGTGTTTTGGTTTGGAGTGAAGCCTAACGGGAAGAGCTTTAAAACTATTGTTGATTGAGGCCATCATGGAATGCTAGTAGAGGTGTGTGGGAACCTGGTCTTGTCAGAGGAGGACTGCAACGTCAAGACAAATGATTGTAATCTCTCTTTGATATTAATATATGCAACCATCGATAGATTTCCTACATGTTTTGTAATATTATATATTCATGGCTTAATGTTTCTTGACTTGTTAAGTAGGTTTAATTACAATTTGTCTATTATTATGTTTGTGTGTTGTTGTCGTATACTTGTTTTAAGAGCTTGACGAAGGAAGCGAGAGATAGCGGAGTGAGCAAGCAAGGACATCATCAAGCATGATAAGCGACCAAGAGGTAGGCCCTCTTGATTGATTCTAACCTAATGAAATCTTCCATAGAATGTATATGTTGTGGCTAGACCCATTATCGAGCTAGAGGAATTCGTTCATGTCCACAATTATAATTTTACTTCACCACACCTATAAACATGGGATTAATTTCCCACTCAAGGTAGTGGTAAGGTTGGGGGTAGGAGAACTAACTGCCACAATGGGAACATGGGACTAATCACCCACTCAACGTAATGGTTAGGTTTTTAAGGTTTACTATTGCCTTTGTTTTTTGGTGTTTCAAAAAACCTCGACATGGTATAAGAGCCATGGAAGAGGTTCAATTCCTCGAGTTGCATTTGAGGGGGGACGTTGGAGTGATTGTCACACTAACCTCATTATGAATCGATTAGGTGGAATAACCACCACCTTAGGAACATGGGACTAACCACCCACTAAAGGTAATGGCAAGGGTTTGGAAGTTTACTACTACGTGCAGGTTTTGGGGTAATGGAAAACCTCAACATACATATTTACTTAATACAATTAAATGTGTGTGTGTGTGTGTGTGTGTGTGTGTGTGTGTCTAAGCCCCAAGGATTAACTCAGTTGGTCAAAATCAGTGCCTCGCCATTTGGGAGGTCACAGGGTCCATGCTCCCCGAAGCCCTTGGGGTTAGGCCTAGCTAGCGGGCCACGGGGCTAGATTCCCTTTGGGGTTGATCGGCACAGATTTTTCCGTGGAAGTAACCGCCACCCATTGACCAAGGTGTCAGTGAACCACAACAAAAAAATAAAAAATAAAAAACTATATTTAATACAACTAATATCTATATTTTCGTCATATATATATTTTCGTCATATATATATATTGTACTTACCGAAAGTATAATTTTTTATTAAATTATAAATTTCTATAATTAATATAGATAGTATGCTTAAAACATAAAACTAAGCGCAAATAAAATAAATAATATTTGATTTTTATGCATCATGCTGATATTATCAACGTTCATCAATTTTGGCAACAACAAACATCTCACGATTTTCATTGCTGGAAATCAGCAAGCACTTAGTAGGCCAACTCGCAAGGAGAATCCTACACAGAGATAGAGCAGGAGCTGAATCAAAGGAAAATCAAGCAATCTGATCAACAGGACAAGCTTCATTGGGGTCACACACCTAAAGGTATGTTTACCACGAAGGAAGCACATCATCTACGCTACACTCCCACGCAGGCAAACAAAGACAAACACTGGGATCAAGTATGGCAACCAGGTATATGGCCCAAGGTCTCCACTTTCTTATGGCTGCTAGGCAAACAACGAATTCTAACATGGGACAAGTTGCAAAAACAAGGCTTCATAGGACCTTCAAGATGTCCTAACTGCAACCTCAACGCAGAAACAATTGTGCATCTAATGGATACCTGTCCTCTTGCTACTCAATTATGGGAGAAAATTGATAACTGCAACAGAAGATCTGGCAGAAGACAAGGAGATATTGCATAAACCATCAGAAACTGGCCAAGGAATCCCTTTCAAAGCTCTCTGTTAAACTCGCTATGGAACGTCATCCCAGGTTTCTCTTACTGGATATTATGGAAAGAGAGAAACAATAGAGTCTTCAACAACTCCAGCAAGCCCATCGATACTCTATGGCTTCTCCTCCAGTACAATCTGCGAGAGACTCTAGCATTAAGACAATGGCTACCTGCGGACCTGTCAGAACTCCCTCAGGAACGCCTCATCTTAAATGCCTGGAACATGGACTTTTCCTCTCCGGTCCAAATCAACCCCTGTTCCCCAGCCAGCTCTGCATCTCCTCTAATCTGGTCTCCCCCTGCTCCCAATTCGTTCAAATTAAACTTTGATGGCGCGACTAAGGGAAACCCAGGACCTGCTGGTTACGGAGGAGTCTTCAGAGATGAAATGGGCACAATCAGACACATTTATCACGGCAATATCGGCATCGACACCAACAATGCAGCGGAGCTGGAAGGAATCTGGAAAGGAATCTGCATAGCAGAGCAAGAAAACTTGTATCCTCTTGAGGTTGAAGGAGACTCTTTCATAATAATAGCAGCGATCATCAGAATCCAGGCAGGCTCCCCAGCTTCTAAACCAGCCACAAGTTGGAGACTACTTAGCAGACTGGAGCAAATGGAGGAAAGGTTGCGGATACCCCGAAGCATCACTTTCAGGCACATAAGGCACACAGCCAACAAAGTGGCAGACAAAATGGCTAACCAAGGGGTCAATCAGCAGATTAACAACTTCTCAAGCCCTCTCAGTGATACAAATGATGAACAACTACAGAAGGAATGCATCGCTCTGGCGCAACATGACTATTCAATCCAGGCAGAGAGGCGCTGATCGGAATGCTAGCAAGATAAGGTTGGAGATGTCAGGCAAAGGATCACTCGCAGGTGCCATTGGTCACTGCCAATGTCCAGCTCCTCTCACTAAGGCTCGAAACTGGCCACGCAAGTCTGAAGGCGGTCGTCCTATGTTCAATCAGGCCCACTTCTGAGCTGGAGAATGCCCATAGCTGGCAGCGCATTTTTGGTCAGGAAGACAACCTGATACACTCCCTTCCATCAAATGGTCAGTGTAAGCGTCAGGCGCACTCATGGTTCAGCCGAGACACGCGCAAACTGGAGATTGGTTTCCAATCGATCCGAAAACATGCTAATCTAATGCAAATTTGTCATATGAGTATGTCAGAATGCCACGGTATTGGCTAGAAATGTCAAGGCTGCGGCCCTGCTATAAAATACTTTGTTTTTAATATAGAAATAGTCTAATTAAGAAAAAAAAATATTTAAATTTAAATTTAATATAATTTAATCTTTATATAAAATATTTACTTTATAAAAAAATCTTCAATTTCTAATGATCCAAAAAACTTTTTAAATAATATAACAATATTCATTATTTAATAGTTACATGTGTTTATATGCATATATATAAATGATTAAAATAAAATATTTTGTAGTTATATTTATTTTAATGTTTATAAAGATTAATTTATGTACATGTAAGATCTGTTTTCATTGGGTTTGATTTTTTTTAAACCTTGATACAGATTTTAGATTGGCTTAGTAAGTGACGTCATTGTTGGTTTGGGATTGGCCCTTTTCAACCTGTAATTTGATTTTGGTCATTTGATTTGATTTTGGATCGACCCTTTTAAAGCTGTTAAATATCATGGGTCATTCTTAACACAATTGTTAATGCTTGCTGTGCTCAATTCAATCACTGCCCGGTGCTGTGTTGCTGAAAATTGAAGCGCTTCAATTCTTTAAAACCTATGTCTGCTGTTGCGCTTCAATTCAGAGACAAATCTCTCATACCCGTGGCCGCTACTGCACATCAATTCAATTCAAATTCTCTGATACCCATGGAAATTGGTTTGCACAACCCAAAAACAGAGGTCTATACGGTGCTTATTAAACAAGGCCATGGAACTTGGCTTGCACTGCCAAAACAAGCAGGTATGATAATGTATGTATAAAATGCGTAACTTATCTCTTAGAATTTGGGAGGATTAAATAATTGAATCGTATATTATATTGTCTCGTGCAGGACTTATGTTGGGAGTTAAGCGGTTATAACATTTATCAACTATGCAGAGAACGCATAGATTTCAGGGGAATCTCAACTGAATAATTTTTTTTTTCACATGACGCGACGCAGAGAATTGCATGAACTGTACTTGTACTACTGTGCTAAAATTATTTTATGCGGCATGGTGGACAGGACAGTATAAAAATAGTGGTGAGATTCGTCCAATCTTTTGATTCTAAAATCTCTTTCTGTAGATGTTGGATTTCAAATTATGCATTGTTTTGTTTTGTAGCTGTTCAGTTTTTTCTCTCACAAACGAATTGGGTTTTGATTTTAATGATTCGGCAGAATAGTTGGATTCAATATCCTTTCCTTTCAATATGTTTGACAAAGAACGCACATTCAAACAGTGCACTTATTTTGACGAGATCAGATCCACAGGGGCCGAGTGTTATGAAGGGTTTTTTGGTTTGTTTTTCCAGGATTGAGTAGGAGGGTTTTAATGATTGCACTCTGTTCTTTCACTGAGAATGAATGAGAAGGTAATCGAATTTATGGTGGAGATGAAGATCCTTCTCTCTTTTCAAGTGAAATGATGAGCGGGCTGAGTGTTATGAAGGGATGACCTAGAAGGACAATTTCTCCCGTATATGGAGAAGATGAGCAGCGTGGAGTGTTATATGGAGAAGATGAGAAGATGTGGAGTGTTACATGGAGCATATGAGCAGTGTGGAGTGGAGGGGGTGGAGCTCGTGCCGGTATTCCCATCCCAAATTTATATATACATATATATATGCCCTACGCCCTACCTGTACTCTAGTGGGACCGACCCCGACCCTGTGCATAGAACAAATTCCGTACAAAAAGCTCAAAGGAAAAGGCATGTCAGCGAGCGAGAGAGCAACAGCTTCATCTGATTTTATGGGAATCACAAATCAAAATGTCTGACCTGACCACTGTGTGTTTTCTATATCCTTCCCAGCCGCAGTCCACTCGATCTAGTCATATATCATGCAAATATGGGTATATTTTCTTATTTTTCATCATGTTATACATTAAAAATGGGATAACCCCACCCCAGTGAACTTTATTAGTTTGATTTGATTGTTGTAGGTTTATTTTCAGCTTCTCCACAGGAATGGATGCAAGGAGCAGCCAACTAATTGATGGCATTTAGGATGTTGCTCCTTCCGTGATTGATGGGCTTTAGGATACGCAGGTGTCAATTTTTTTGTTTTGTTTTTGTTTTTCTTTTCAAAGTTTTTGTTAGATAAATCATAAATAAATATTAAATTTAGAAATAGAAATGAAAAAGAAAAAGGATAGTTTTGTGAAGTAAGAATAGATTATGTATATTTTTTTTATTGTCACTGACTTTTAAGAGATATTATTTTTGCAGAGAATGACTGGAATATATATGTATGGACAAAGCATTTACATCTCCCCCATGTTCATGACAGAAATTAGCATTTATTTATTCATTATGTATTTAGTCTTGAAAATCTCATAATAAAAAAATTATTTTTTGTTTGAAGAGGCTAAAAAGCCCCTTCTCAATGCCCTTGAAAAGGAACTATGGCTGTTCTTAAAGGCTTGTGCATCCTCTCTCCTTTTCCACTTCTTAGTTTTTAGTATGTAATTTTTAAATGCATTAAAACAACTCTTGTTTTTGTATTCATGTTATTTTATGATTGATGGCATTTTTGTACTATGTTTGTGATTTTGTATGGTAATGTTTGATGTTTGAGTTTTATTTTATGTTTGTGTTTACAATGAATATGTATGCCATCAATCACAAACATAGTTCAATATAAATAGAACATTTTTTATTTAAATATTTTACATATATAATTAAAAAATGTATAATATCTTTCTTAAGGGAAATTGGAAATTGTTTTATGTATATTATTTTATTTTTCCTTTTTAATCTAATTACAATATTATGTATTATTATAATAGTTTATTATAATAATTCAATTTAATTTTAAGGGGTGGTAGATGTGACACAGGCAAGTTCCCTCTGTGGACAGAGGCAACCCCTCTAGCCCTAGAGTGGGTCTAGTCACTGCAAAGACAATACCAAAGAAAATTTCCTTAGAAAGATGGTGTTATGAAGGCCTACCTTCATATCGATGTTCGATGAAGTCCCCGTCGTGTCATTCTAGCTCTTGTTCTTCTAATCACTTGTACCTGAAAACAACATGTAGAGAAACACCACGAATGTAATAGGAAACAACTAAACAATCTACTTGAAGAGTCAAGGAACCTCAAGCTATCGACATACAATTTCAACATGCGATATAGGAAACAAGCTATTGATTTGTATTAATATAAATCAAAGTAAAACTTACAACCGAACCTTCATGTCGTAAGTCTCCTCGAAGGTTTCCATCGGTATGTCTCCGTAAGCATTTACTTGTGAACCATCTCCCAAGGGAACAAATGACTCTCTCTTCAGTTCGAAAGGTTGATGCTAGAAAGTTCTCAAATCAACTCTCCTCAAACAATATCAAGCCAAAATACATACGAGGCTACTTCCACACTCCAATAACACTCTCTACCTCTACTCCACTCTTAGAAACATGAAACTATCAACTCACATCTAGCTATTATCCAGTTACATCCAAGCTACCTCCAAGCTTGCTCCAAGCTAACTGATCTCATTCATGGAGGAGACATTTATAGGAGGGAAAGGTTCCATAAGATATGGGAGGAAGAGCTTATCTCTTAGGGAGGTTGCACAAAAGGTATTTCCCGTCGATGGCTCAAATATATTTCCCCTCCCCCATCGCTAGGTACAAAAACCACTATTTGGGTGTCTGCAAAACTATTGGAATTCACAAAATAGTTTTAACACATAGAATATTTGTGGAACAAGTGGTAAAAAAGTGTGGCACATACGTTGCATCAACACCAAGAAGTGGAAAATAAGGCATATAGTCATAGTCTCTAGTCACATGGTGCTTGGGCTAAGTACTCAAGTTCTTATCATAGCACTTGGTCCAATTAGTGTGCACTCAAAAGCATGGGAGAAGAGTGATAAGTAACACAAGTGGCATCCAAGTGGACCATAACATGATAGGGAAACACATTTGGGGATAGGTGGTAGTGACAGAGAAATGTCATGGCTCAAGGTGATGATGTGGATACACATGGACGCATTGAAGGGTGCCATGTATCACTTGTATATTGTGCTTTTGGGTGATCCAGTGGTTTGGTTCAAAATCACACACGGAACCACCCAAAGAGTGCCATGTGACATGATGATGTCACCATGATGATAGCATGATATCCATAGATTTTTCCCCTTGGATGGTTAAGGACATGGTCGTGTGACATGGTCTTATGGGTCAAGGAAATAAGCCCCCAAGGGAAAAAGTGATTGGAACAATGTCATGTGGCCTTGACCCTATCAAAAAAGTACATGAAAATTTAGTGTAAATAATGGTTTCAACATTGAATTTATTGAAGGTGACAACCCATGATTATTAATTTATGGGGGCTAGTAAACTCCTCATGTTGGTCCTATATAAGCCATTACATCATAAACCATAAACTATAAATACAAATTCAATGGCGATGATGTGCGTGTCACTGAGTTTATTGAGTGCGCATCTAAACCAAATCAAGTATATTAAATACAGAGAACCAAAGCAAGAGAGTTGAGTTTATTTTTATTTTTCTCTCTTTGTGTGACGCGATTACCTTCTCACTTTACCTAAAGAACAAATCATAGGAAGAATGAAGAGTGAAGAGGATGTTTAACTTATATCGTTAAAAAACCAAATGAATTTGGCTGGTGTATATTTGAAATGCATATTGTGAATGAAAATGAGAGGAACTCCAAAAGAAACAATTATGTTAAGTTATTGTTTAAGAGATGTTGGGATAAGAGGTGTGAACCATATTGTAGAGGAAGAAAAAATGACATCAAGAACCAATGAGTATACCATAGGATACAATTGAAAATTCTTATGAAAATGTAGTCTATATTTAGGGAATAATAATTCATATTTGAGATAGAGAATAAGAGCTTCATATAACATGAGAACAAAAATATAAAGTATTACAGGTCTAAGCATATTTGTGTTGCAATAAAATATCTAGTTGTGTGAGAGTTGAATAAGTGACATCATTACAAATAAGTCAAACTGTTTGAATTGAAATAAATCTTATGAGTTTGAGTTTAAAAATGGATAAAATAGGGATCTATAAGGAAAATCAATGTGGTTCTTCGATATAGGGAGTGGGTGTTTCCCTTATGTTGCTTCCTATAAACTTCAAGGAGTTGGTTCTTCCTTTAGGTTGGTGCGTGTAAAGATAAGGTTGGTACTTGCAAACAATAGGGCTTGGTGGCACTAACAAGTGGGTGATTGTAATTCAAAAGGTGTTGGTGCCTCCTGCGAGTTGGTGCTTGTAGAATAGGGGATGATTGTCTCCTTTTGGTTGGTGCCAGTAAATTTGAAGTAACAGTTGGTTGGAGGTTGCATTTAAATTAGGAAAAAAAGGAATATTTTTGGTTTTATCCCTTTATGGGTTTCCATGTAAATATATGTGTCTCATATGTGTATGATGTATGATCAATTTTGTTGTTGTGTGATTGATTAGTTATAGCAAAATAATATTAAATATTGGAAATTATATAATACTAATTCATCGCGCTCTCAATATTATCCTAGTTTCTAACAATTTGTATCAAATTCGATTCATTCAATAATAGTTTGTGACCACTAGCATTTATATCTCAAGGGATCATGGCTAACTAATATTAGCTTTCCCCATTATATGGAATATCATTATTAAATGGATCATATTATGCACTCTAAAAGGAAAGAATAAAATCTATTTAAAGGTTCTTGGGTTGGATGTATGGCTATCCATTGTAAATGGAAAGAAGAATGACTATAATATTTAAGATATGAAGACAATCTTGAATGGGTTGTCTAAATAAAATTCTAACAAGGTAATTTGTTGAGAGAGTGAAAATGAGATATGCAATAAGTTGCAATTCATCTATGATGAATATTCTCACATGGCATTCGAAGTCAAGAAATATTCTTAGAACGAAAAAGTACACATATATTTAAAGAATATCAAATAGCATGATTGATTAAGAGATGACTCTTATAAGAACAAAGCTCGGATCGAAAGGAGGCAACACAAGATATCAGAAAAATGTAAGCAACTTATCAAATACTTCAAATGTGGAGAAATAGGTCACAATGCTACTAATTTATCAAATCTCGAGATAGACAGTAGAGAAGATGGAGAAGGAGCGACATTCGTAGGTAAGTTTGTTTTCTTTTTTAATTGTAGAAGAATAAGTTATCTTTCTTCTAAATGTCTATATGTAATTTAGAAAATGGTAGTGATAATGAAGAACATGATGTTCAGAGAAAATATTACGAGCTAAATAGAAAAAGTGTTTACTCCTTAGAAGATGATTGCTTGTTAGAAAAAAAGAGAAAGACATACATCTAGTATTGATGAATAGGGATCTATACTCATGGCTTTATAGGATCATCATATTGTTCAAGAAATTAAAGCCAATCAGAAAGAGATATTAGATTCATAAGAAAAAGAAGTTGAAAGTGAAATATACCATAGATTTGAACATGTTAGTTCCCCTAATGAGATAGATGAAGAAGAATATAGAGTAAATCTTGAAGGAGAGTTGATTACTACTCTAGATAAGTTAAAGAAGGCCAAAAGAGAGAACATAAGAATGAAGGAAAAATTGAAAGATTCTGAAAACTAAAGTCATTCTTCTAATAACAATTCAGTAAATCTTTAAAAGGTCCACCTAGAAGAAGCAAAAAGAATTCAATAAATCCTATCAAAGAAGCTAAAGCACAAGGAAAATAGTTATGAAAGACTAAAAAATGATAATACATCCTTAAGAAAGGGTCTATCCAAGGAGCATCAGAAAGAAGGACACATATCTAAGGTTCATCCTTCATTATTCTGAAAATAGATTTAGAAGAAGCCAAAAGAATGAAAGAAGTGATGACTAGTTAACTGATTGAAGGAGAAGGTGTTTGTGAGAGATTAAAAGTTGAGATTGTCTCATTGAAAAATGATTTGGAAAATACCAATGAATAGATAAATCAATATCAAATGTTTGATAATAGTACCAAGATTTTAAATGATATTCTTAGTAGCCAAAGATCTCCTCTCATCAAGACTGGTCAAGGTCATGAAGAAGAATCATGCACCAACAAGGTTGAAGGAAAAGAACCAATTAACTATGTTAATGAAATCAAAGGACCTAACACCAATATAGATAAGGAAAATATAAATCAACAACATCAAAAGAGGGAAATTTACAATATTTCGAACAACTAAGAAGGTCAATAAAGAATTCAACAAAATCACTATATCCCTCAAAGCTAAATCTATTAAAGAAACAACAAACCATATCAAGAAAGAAAAATTGTCAGCAAGTACAATTTTTATTTTTATTTATTTTTTATTCATTTGTACTTTTTTTTATGGTAGATGTCATTCATGTACAATTCTTTTCCATAGAGTTGTCCATTATAAAACCTATCTAGCAGATAATCATGTTAGAAATTAGCCTTATCAGTCGTCAAGAACTAGGGACAACATACTTGAAAGTCCCCATAGGTACATTCTTATAAGAAACAATTTATTTCTCCTTTTCTCAATTACATTGAATGTTATAATTGTACAAATTATGGGCACAAAGAAATTGAGTGTAAAAGTGGCAAGATCAGACCTTCTTCTTAGAATAAGAAAAAAAAAGGAATAATTTTTTTTAGGAAAAGAGGCGTAAAGAAGTAGAAGAGTTTGAATTTGTAATCTATTCTTGAAGTCAAGGAAATACATGGCATCTGGCAAATGGGCATTTAATGCACAACAAAAGAGATAATAACAATGAAAACAAAGGCACAAATCAAGCTAAGGACCAACAAATTTACATATTCATATTAGCAGTAAAGGAAGCAGGTTAAATGGAGCAATAAATCAACATAGATCTATTTTTTCTCATAAACCCAATTAGAGTAAAATTAAAAAAACAATTGGTAAAATAATGAATTCCTCAAGAAGGCCCTCCTCATGTAACTTTGAAAGGAATAAATCGACTAACTCTCATGAAGGTGGTATTGAGTTACAACTAATTTTTTCCCTTATTGGATGTCCCTGAAGGATTTAAATATGATAATCATGGACACCAAACAAGTGGCTATAGAAGTTTCCTGATTAATCCACCAAAATGAAACAAGAAGAAAGCACAAGGACATGTGGTCCAGACTTATGCAGGAATGCAACATAATACAGATATAAAAATAAACACAGAGATGCAACATAAATGAAACTTTGTTTAATTAATATCAGAGAACTAAAATATGTTTACATACATAATGGAAATAAACTAGCTTGGGCGATGGTGGCTTATCTCTGAGAAGATATCTGGTAGCTACATGTTCTGAACTATGTTACAATGAGTATCAAAGGCCTATTTATTATTGAGAAACAATGGAAAACCCTAAACATCCAAAAACCTAACCCTAGGAGATGAAGCACCAAAACTATGGTCCCCATTAGGTAAAATTGACACATCAACTTCCTAGGGTCCTAACTTTGGCATACAATCTCTATTTGACATGCACGATACCTAGTTATAAATATATATATCAAAGGAATATAAATTTGACTGCAAACATCAATCAAGGTCTCATGTTTTCTCGTTTTCCAAAAAAACATTATTTAGGGCCTCAAAATGACTCTGGAAGTTCAAGGCTTGAAAAACTTCCAAAAATAGTAAATTGTTCTACAATTAAGAAAATTGAAAGACATAATGGTATAATGGTGGGGGTCCAAGTGGAATAGGCGGGTGGCCACCAATATCCACTTGGATCATTCCTCCCCTCTTAGGAAGCAATGGACCCCATTATATTGAGAACCTCCATGAGATGGGGAAACTTCATTGAACTTCGTCCCTAGTGAGCCAATTGCCTTGGTGCAAGATTTGGCCAACATTGATAGCCCACTACATTTGGATATTATACTATTGAGTGTTCTTGAGCTACGTTTCCATGATCCGATTAGTTGTGGCCTATTCCATGTAGTTTGATTTTATCTTTATTGGTGTGAGTTGTTATGTAATGTCTGGTGTGTCTAGTAATGGTGGAAAATATGGCCGAAGGTGGTCTACATTGAACACTAGGTGTAATCCAAGGAATGGGGGGATTCTCTGCTCAAAAATATTATCTCCAAAAACATTGGTAATGTTTTAAGGCTTGTATCAGAGTGGTATGAGCTTCTAGTGTGCTACAGTAAGGTGTTCTTTCTACAAATGCAACCACACTTTTTCGCGCACCTGAAACTTTCATGGCATCCAATGTTGATCATGTCATTGCTTTTACTTGGAACTGAACTTCTCCAAGATGTCGTGAACCTACTGGCAGATGTGTTTGATGCATTCAATAAATCTGGTTGCTTTATCAACCTCAGATAGTAAATGTGTGGATTCTGTCTGTGTAGTCGTATGATGCATGACAACATCAATTAAACACAATGGTTGAAATCCTAGACCCACTTGAAAGGGACATCGACCATTCGAGCTATTGAGAGCTTTGTTATAACTATGTTGCACATATGGAAGACTCTCATACCAGGTTCGTGGACGCTTGGAGTTGTACATGCAGAGTATGTGCATTATCATCTTGTTGATTACCTTTGTCTAGCCATCAATCTGGGGGTGGAATGCAGTTGACTTGGTGAGCTTGGTGTCCAATAGTGTCAACTTGACTAGAATGTGCTCAGGGTCATTCTATCCTGATATGATATAATGGTCTGCGGGATCCCAAAATGTACCCACACTCATTTAAAGAAGAGTTTGGTAGTGTAATCTACTGTGATACTCTTCTTACATATTGCCAATATAACCATCTTAGGAAATTTGTCCACGACCACAAATACACAATCATTACCATGTTTGGTAGAAGGGAGTCTAGATAGATAGTCCATAGAGATGGATTCCAAAAGATGGATGGGATTAGGTAGAGGAGTGTACAACCTTGCTTCTTTATGCTTGTCTTGGTAATGGCATAGGTAGTGCAGGATTTGATATATTTCCCAAAATCATGTCAGAGTTTTGGCATATTAAATTACTTGTGTAGTACGACCACAATTTTCTCCACACCAAAGTGTCATATGACCTAACTATAGTGTGCCTCCCAAATCAGCTTGGCATGCTCACTTTATAGAACAAAAAGGTAGCCTAGGTATCATAATAATCTGTCTCAGAGGTGGAATTCAGGAACTTGCTTGCCATCAACTAGCATATGGTGTGTGGAGGTGAACTATGGATCATTTTTGGAAAGTTGCGTCCATCCAAAGGTCTCGTGGCCACAAGAGTTAAGAACAATAGTCAATGACGCAATTGGGAGATGTCTGAGGTAGTATGCAACATGATTGGTGTTTCCATTTTTATATCTATTGTCAAAGAAGAATTGTTGCAGATATGTAGACCACTTATGATGGAAATTGTTCTACAACTTCCCTTGTGTCTCTATAAACTAAAGAGGTCTATTATCGATGTGGATGATCATCTCATTCTCAAGAATGTAATGGTTCCATTTCCCACAAGCCTGCATGATGGAACACTTCTCTTTATCATATGTGGGCTACTTTCAAATTGTATCAACAAGTGTCTCACTATGATAGGTCACTTGATTCCCGTGATGGGTCGGGACTGCACCAATAGCATAGTCAAAGGCATCTGTCTCAATTTCAAATAGTTTTTGTAGGTATGGAAATGTGGATACCGATGTATAGGAGAGGTTGTGCTTCAAATCAAAAAACACCTTCTATTGCGACTCTGACTCAAAGGCCAAGCGATATGGGGGAATCCCAACACAAACCTCCAATATAAATTTGCAAGGCCCAAAAAGTTGTGAAACCCTGTTAGAGTGGTTGGGGCTGGCCAATTCCGAATGACTTTAATCTTAGACGGTTCCACATGTGTGCCTTGCTCATCTATGATGTAACCCATATATTGCACCTAGCTCATGCCAAAGATGCATTTATCAAATTTGCCACATAGTTTGTGCTGCCACAGGGTTTGAAGGACCCACCTAATGTGTTGCAAGTGTTCTTCCTAACTCTTGTTGAATATGAGGATGTCATCTAGATAAACAACCACTAATGAGTTCGTGAAGGTTTGAAAGATGTCATCCATTAGCCTCACAAAAGTATCAGGGGAATTTGTCAACCCGAAGGGCATAACCAACCATTCAAAAAGGCCTTCCTAGGATTTGAATTTGTTCTTCCATACATCTGTGGGATTTATTGGAACATGGTGATAGATAAAATTTAGATCGATCTTGCTGAAATACTTTCCCCCCCTCGAGTTGGTGTAGAAGGTCATCAATTCATGGAATTGGATACGTGTTCCTCACATTGATCTTGTTTAGTGCCTGATAATCAATGCAGAGCCTCTAGGTCCCATTCTTCTTCTGTACAAGTACAATTGAGCTTCCACAAGGCTAGGAACTTATTTGGATGTGCCCTTTTTGTAGAAACTCCTAGATTTTCTGCTTGATCTCTTTATTTTCTAAAATGTTACAATGATATATCGGCATGTTGGATAGAGGTGCTCCAGGAGTTGTATCGATCAAATGCTTGACCTGATAGTGCAAGGGTACCCCTATGGGTGAGGAGAAGATGTCCATGTATTTATCCACAACCTTATCCACTTGCTTCTACTACGTGGGCGAACCCTTCCTGAGGGTCATGGATGTGGCCATGATCTTCCCCTTACTTTGAGAGTGAATGAGAAAGAAAAGAAATTTCCCGATATGGGAGATGATCTTACTACATTGCTTAGCAGAGATAAAAGAGATGATGGTAAGTGGGGCTACCTATGGTATCTTATATAACTTATTAACGAGAGAAATAATAGCAGTGTAAGGCCTTGAAACATACACACATGACACTTCCATGGTATGGTTGACCTAAGAACATCATAATGTTAGAGAGGAGAAACATCACACAATACCTCATCCAAGAAGGGCTTGATGTTATAGGGAAGGTGACACTTCTGTCTATTGTGGAGATCTCATCCTTGGTGAAGCCACCTGATGGTGTACAAATGCAGGTGTGGTGTGATTGGTAAGCCCAAATATTTCATGACCTCTTCTGAAATGAGGTTATTTTGGCTTCTGTTTTCAATAATGAATTGCAATGATGAATCGTTCACCCACATATGTGAGTGGAAGAGATGCTGCCCCTCCTTTGGATCTTCGAGTTCAATCTTCTAGATCTTGGTGGTGGCAATAGTGGCACTAGGATCTACATCAATAATATACTTCCCTTTTTCATTTCCCTTGCTGGTTTCGAACTTAGACTGCTTGGCTAGTGACTGCTTGCTTCGACGCTCA
>APFE030892432.1:0-28136 GCA_000404065.3 Pinus taeda
GTTATAAGAAGAGCTTCGGCGTAAATCACATAAAAAAGATCTTTGTCAACGCGTTTCGAACCAACCAGTGTGGTTCATCGTCAGGACAAGTTGAAGAAACAGATCAAGCTTAGCATGTTAAATAGACTGAGCAGAGATCCCAACGGCTAATTTAACGGCTACTTTTGAATAAAGGACCCAGACAAAATTAATTTAATATTGTTAATATTATAATATTATTATTAATAATTTATAATTCATTTTATGGAAAAAAATTAAATCCTGTAAAAAAATATATAAAACAAATTCATATAAAACAAATTCATGGTTAGTTTAAAAATTAATTAATTAATTAATTTAAATTAATAATCCATTATAATAATTTATTTTTACTATCATGTATTAATTATTTATTAATTTATAATTCATTTTAAGAAAATAAGTTAAATTAGGTACAAAGTATATAAAATAAATTCACGGTTAGTTTTTAAAAAATTAATTTACTAATTTATTAATATATATTATTAATATAAATAAATTAATAGTAACAATAATAATATAATTAAATCATTTATATATTTATTTAAATTCATATATAAATTAAATTATTTAAAGGAAATAAGTTAAATTGGGTATAAAAAAAAATAAATAAATAAATAAACATGCGTTGTTAAAAAAAAATATTTACTCTTAAATTAATATATATATATTTATATATAATTGATTTAAATAATGTAACCAAATTAATAATCATAATTTATACATTTATTCAATATATTAATTTTATTATGGAAAAAAGTTATGGGAAAAAAAAGATAAAATTAGGGTAAAACAAAAAATATAAATTCAAAGATAGTTTTTATATATATTATATTAACTGCTTTGAATAGTATATATATATATATATATATAATATATATATATATATATATATAATATTATATATATATATATATATATATTAAAATAAAATAGTACCAGGTTGTTTAAGATACAAGTGTAAAACGACCCTAATGGTTATATCTATTATTATTATAAAATAAATAACTAAAGGAAATGAATAAATCATAAATAAATAAATATTACTAATGATAATAACGAAAATAAAATAAACCAATAGATAAATAGATAAATATTAAAATAAGGATAAAAATAAAAATAAAAATACATAAATAAACAATACTATTAAAAATGGATGACTAAAAGAAATAATGCCAATAATCTACCTATATGTATATATATATTTATATATATTAGTTAAGATTATAATCACTAATATCTAATATTTATATATATTATTTTTGTTAAACTAAGAATGTTAAATTGTTTTAAGAGAGGAATATCATACCATACTTTATATCGTTAGTTAAAGAGGTAATTAAGTACAATAATAATATAATAAAGATAAAAGTAAAAATATAAATGAAAATACAAATAAAATGAATTAGACTCAAGAATAAATAATACTTAACTATGCTAATAATAATAACTTTATGTATACATTAAATAATTAAATGACAAAGCAGGTAAGGTCTCCATCTCTGAAAAAATCATACCACTAAATAAAATCAAATAGAATTATATATATATATATATATATATATATATATATATATATATATATATAGGAAATAAAATCCCTAAAACTAAAATTAAGAAGAATAACTATATTAATGATAATAATCATAAACTGAAAAGGAGAAGGAGAATATAAAATTGCCAGTGATATATAACTATATAAAATAGCTGAGAATATATTAAACGAACACTACGGAAAGAAACCAACATGGAAGAGTCACAAAGAGACAAAGGAGGCGAAGGATAGGAGAAAATCCAAAGGAAACCCTAGATCAAGGAGGAAAGGGAAGAAACAGAAGGCAACAGGGGGAATCTTGCAAGCACCCGAGATGAACAAAGGGGCAATGGGGAAAGGAAGAAACACTAAGAGGACAGAGCAGGGATCCAACATCTACTTACCTTCCAGCCATCATCTCTGTTGAGATTGTTAGGCCTTCTTTCAATCTCTAAAGCTTCCCTTTGTCATTTAATTATTTAATGTATACATAAAGTTATTATTATTAGCATAGTTAAGTATTATTTATTCTTAAGTCTAATTCATTTTATTTGTATTTTCATTTATATTTTTACTTTTATCTTTATTATATTATTATTGTACTTAATTACCTCTTTTAACTAAGGATATAAATTAATGGTATGATAATTCCTGTCTTCAAAAACAATTTAACATCTTAAGTTTTAACAAAAAATAATATATATAAATATTAGATATTAGTGATTATAATCTTAACTAATATATATAAATATATATGTACATATAGGTAGATTATTAGTAGTATTCATTTAGTCATCCATTTTTAGTAGTATTTATTCATTTATGTATTTTTATTTTTATTTTTATCCTTATTAATATTTATCTATTTATCTATTGGTTTATTTTATTTTCGTTATTATCATTAGTAATATTTATTTATTTATGATTTATTCATTTCCTTTAGTTATTTATTTTATAATAATAATAGATATAACCATTAGGGTCGTTTTACACTTGTATCTTAAACAACCTGGTACTATTTTATTTTAACAATTCTAATATATTATTAAATAACTTAATCAAAGCAAGTTAATAATATATATATATATATTATATATATATATATATATATATATATGTTTACCTATTTATCTTTTTTCATAACTTCTTTCCATAAAATAAATTAAATATTGAAATAAATGTATAAATTATGATTAAATTATTTGCATACAGAATTATAAATCACATTTTATATAATATATATATTATTATTTAAGTAAATATTTTTTTTACTAACCATGTTAATTTATTTAATTTATGTTTTTATTTTATAACCCATTTAACTTATTTCCTTTAAATAATTTAATTTATATATGAATTTAAATAAATATATAAATGATTTAATTATATTATTATTGTTACTATTAATTTATTTATATTAATAATATATATTAATAAATTAGTAAATTAATTTTTTAAAAACTAACCGTGAATTTATTTTATATACTTTGTACCTAATTTAACTTATTTTCTTAAAATGAATTATAAATTAAATAAATAATAAGAATAATAATAAAAATAAATTATATATAATGGATTATTAATTTTAAATAAATATAATTATTTTTAAACTAACCATGAAATTTTTATTTATATTTTTTACGGATTTAATTTTTTTCATAAATGAATTATAAATTATTAATAATATTATAACATTAACAATATTAAATTAATTTTGTTTGGGTCCTTTAGTCAAAATTAGCCGTTAAATTAGCCGTTGGGATCTCTGCTCGGTCTATTTAACATGCTAAGCTTGATCTGTTTCTTCAACTTGTTCTGATGATGAATCACACTGGTTGGTTCGAAACGCGTCGACAAAGATCTTTTTTATGTGATTTGCTCTAGCCATCTTCATTTGGGAGCATAATTCAACAATTATTACTTTTACTGCTTTCCTGATTACTCCAAATTTGTAATCACCTATGCTTCCTGGAAGTTTACTAACAATTGCTGTTGACACTCATAATGACAAGGATGAAACCAATATTTCTTTCCATTTAGGTTCAAGAATGAGTTTTGGGGACAAAGTGTGCAATCTATGCAAGAACTCATTAAAATATTCATCAAAGTGTTTCATGTTATGAAGTTTCATAGCAACAAGAGTAATAGCAGTTAGATCATTATTTATCTATGGAAAACTAATAAAATTAATAGTAATGCCATAAAGTAAACAATCAATCATATTTTTTACTAGAAGTGAAGTAAACGGATCCAAGTACTTCAATCGGCATTCTTTACTTGTGAATTTTCCCAATTGGTCAATAATAGGGGATCTTTGATTGTTTCTGCTTTCAACCAAGAACCTAAAGATCCTTCAAACCCACCAATAATTCTTCTTGTAGAATTTATGGGTCCAATGTCATCAGCCAGATAAGTTCTATAGCATAACAACATGGAGTGCATGACTGATAATACTTCTACTTTTGTGCAATTATCAATATTCCAAGAATATGTTGACGAGGCTGACCAATCTTTATGATATTCATATTTCATCATGTCCCTTCTATCTGGAGCAAGGGACCAAGTAGAATTCCATGTAGACCTGGAAGTAGTTGCATGAACTGCTTCTTCATTAGGAATATTAAACTATGCCTTATATTGAGGGGAAAAATTTCGTACAAACTCTTCAAGAATTTCAAGTGATGGCTCATCATTTTTTATTTCAAGTTTGTTCAAGCCTGTCATTTTGTTTTCTTCTAAGTCTCCATACCATTTATTTTCTTCTTTGTCTTCCTCTTCTTCTGAGGCATTTTTCTTTATCCATTCAGTGAAAGAAGAGCTAGCTGATGGATTTGTTTTTGAATAATTAATGGGTTTGGCTTTAGATGGCCAAAGAAACTAGGTGCAGCAAAAGGTGTATAGGAATAAGAAGTCCCTGGTTTTGGAAACTCAATTTCTGCTGGCTATCTTATCAGACTAGAGACAGAGGATGAAATAGTATAAGGCATCTGAGAGTGAGGCTCACTAAAAAGAGTAGTGGTTTTGTATGAGTCTGTTGGATGTCTCTTTTTGAGTGAATCAATAGAATTAGAGACATTCAAGACTTGCCACTTGAGTATGTCAAGACTAGAATTAACCTTTACAATTTCTCTTCCTTGGATAGTTGTTACATCTTGAATTTTCTTTTCTGTGGATAACTTGAGGTTATCCAGAATTTAAGCTATATGTTTATCATTTTCGGCAAGAGTTTTAGCATTCTGATTTAGACATAGTAGCATAGTCTTGTTTTTGAAGCATTCTAATCATCATTTCTTTCAGAATACTATTCATTTCTTCAATAGACTTATGTTGTGATCTTAGAATTTTTTCTAAACTAGAAGGAGCAAGATTCGTCTAGTTTGTAGCTAAGACAAATTCGTTGGTTGAATCTTGTGTTTGGACTGGAGAAAGTTTATAAATTTTTCCATCCTGTTGTCTGATTACAAAATTTTTCCAAGGGGGAAAAACATTTTCTGTTTAATAGATCTGTCCATCAAAAAGTTCCCATTTACGTTTTGGGGGGGATCCAGATCTAATCATATTTACTTGCAAATTGCTGCAAATTTCGTTCACCAATTTTTCTCCCTTTATCGTTATGACCTGGAAATTTCTAGGCAGGTTTGGTTTAGACAACATTTTTTGTATTTTTGGAGAAAAATCAGGACTTACTAAAGGGGATGGAATTGTGGCAGCATTAGATTCCATTTTTTCTTCAATAAAATTATCAACATTGAGAATTATCTTTTGTTTTGCCTGATTTTGAAATGTTTTCTTAAGGATTCTTTTATCTGATTTGAGGAAGGGCAATACCATTCATAAAAAGAAATCCACTGGTTATTGGACTTCATCCAATTTTTCCATTCCTCATTCTTTTGTTTGTTGAAGCTTTTCTTCTCGGACTTGGGAATAAGTTTCAGCTCTTCAATATACCTGTTTTTTGATTTGTGTGTGAAAATGTCCCAGTTGAACATTTTCCTCTTCCATACATCTTTTGGATCATATGGACTAATTCCTTTCAAAATCTTTAGAAAAGCAATTATCTCACTCTCTGAAGGAATTTCCACATTTTTTGGAATTTTGTTCATAGCATTTTTTCTATATGTTGGGATTTCAGATCCATCATTAAATCCTAGACCTTTATGAGTATTTTGTTGTATTGACTGTATGATTATTTCTTGATGGATATTGAAAAGATGAGTCTTGGTATAATCCTCTCCAGACTTTTACTTTTATCTAGTATAGAAGTAATCATGTTTATCCTGTTTATGTCATCTTGATTTTTACTGTGTGGGGTAGGTGGTTGTGAAGAAAAATGATAGTACGTCTTGGAACAATGAAGATGATCACGAACAGTAGCTAAAGGGTTGCTAGATGAAGCAACATGGCTCATAACCAAATTTTTTATTGATCCCAGAAATGTGGGGTCTATTGAGTAAATGGGAGGAAAAGTACTTACAGAGTTGGAAACAGATATAGAAGGTCCACCATGCTCAGCTTGTGACTCTAGGAAGATGGTATGAACATTTCCATCTTCGGAAGTAAAAATAATATAAGAATTTACAGGTGATGGTCTTGTATGTTTTTTAATAGATTCCCATTTAGTCACCCATTCTGCAGGGGGTTTTAAGGCAGCTCTTGGTATCATCTAAAGTGCTATAAGATACATTCCATAATCATGAGTGATTAATGTAGTGAATTTTGACTGTGAGGAAACAGATTTAACTACTAAAGGAGTAGCGTTTTTGTAAAATTTGACAACAGATGACCACCAAATTGCAATGTTTTTGCTATCATCATCAAAGTCATCATATCCATGTGTCTATAATCCAAGCATGAGAGAATTGATTGCATTTGGATCTGTAAGAGCTATAGAAAATTCAAGGACACATGACCAAGATGCAAGGCCATAGGCAAGAGTACCTTGGCAACCACCGATGAGAACTCTAGGAAAAGCTCTCCATCGGCAATCAAATATACAAGAGAAAAAGGCAACATCTTGTCCTTTCCTATGTAGACGTTGAATCCCCACTTGGACATGTCCAAAATGGGAGAAATTATAATCTGCTTTCCGTGCAGCATCGAATTCAGCTTTTATTAGAGGTAGTTTGCAAGACTTCCTCCTTTACCTTATATCTCCAAAACTGGATAGTGTCCAGTAATCCTAAATTCTTATAAACATTCTTTAGGTCTATCTTTGGAAGAGACCAAGATCCAAAAGGAACAAGTTCAAAAAATAAATTAACAGACTTCTCTTGTATAATATATTCCTGTGCAAGGGAATTTTGTCTTTGAAGGTCTACATTTTCATGTTCCTTTAAGATTTCTTCAAATGATTTATCACCAAAGTCATGATGAGAACTACTAGAAGGACGAGACTCCATAGTACAGAAATAAATACGCAGAGTGATATATATATGCAGCGGATCAAAATAACTTGTGCAAAACAAAGTATTATGAGTCTCAAAAGTAAATATCAATGATCGCTGGAAATATGATCATAAACAGAGATGGTTTTGCGGCTTTCTCTTAGAACAAAAGTTCAAGTTCTATATCCAAATCCTTGAAAGTCTTCAAGTGCCTTTCACACAACATAACAGACTACAGATCTATTCAGGATATCAACGAACTCAAAGAGATATGCTCAGACAAAATACAACATGGCTTTGATACCATTCTTTATTACCAAACACATAATCGATTACATAAACTCTCCAAGTTACAAAGCACTTTACAGACCCAACTTTATTACGAAACACATAATCGATTACATATAGTCTCCAAGTTACAAAGCACTTTACAAACCCACAAACTCAAAAAACCTCCCCATCTACTTTGCTAAAACTCCCCTATATAGCCCTCTCTCTCCCCAATACCTTCTTCACTAAGTAAGGCATCCTGACAAATTCAGATGTGAATGGACAATTCACATTATCTCTTCCCTTTTCCTTTCGGAAAGCCAACTGGGATATGGGGAACGAATCAAGGATGATTTAAAATTATTAGATTACACAATAGATACTATCCTGATAGATTAAGATGTGAACAAACAATTCACATTATCTCGTCCCTTTTCCTTTCGGAAAGCTAATGGCATATGGGGACCGAATCAAGGATGATTTAAACTTATCAGATTACACTGTAGATACTTTTATTCAAAAGCCTATGAGAAAAGAAAAATTTACAGACGAATATTTCTTTTTACGAAGAAATATACAAACAAACGTCCTTGCATCATTGTCAACAAGGAAAGACATGACAGATTTACAATACAAAATGAGTGATCTGGGGATGTGTATAATGTTGATGTTGGAATCTTTCTAAAAGATAATTTGTGAAGTACTACACATGCACTTATTTTTCGGATTCCCAAATCTCATCCTCATGATTTTCTGTTGGTTGTAAAAAGTTAATAGATATAGGATTTTGTTCTGGATTGGATTGCAGATGGAATCCAGTGTATTCCATTTGAGTCCCATCACCATTGGTTGCCAATTTCCGTGTAGTGAATTCATGAGTGACAAATCAATGAGTGTGACCACATCTTCTTAGTGTGTTGATAAAGTTAGCATCTTCTATCATGACTATGTCTTGGACATGTTTGTACAAGGTTCCTGTTAAGTGTGCATGTGGTTCTGAAACCCCATCAATCTTTAGCTGACTTAAAGCATATGGTTTTTTCAAAAGAGCGTTGAGTCCGTAAATTTTCCACCATCTAAGAAACCAGGCTGGAAAAGGATCTTCATGATTCATTCTTTCTGTTGGCCAACCTTCATACCTGAAATCAAACTGTAGATGATAAATGAAGTTAGAGGAAATATTTTCTAAATTCATGCATTGGAAAAAAGCAGTCTCCTGCCTTTCAGGATCAAAATCAGTCCTCCCAAAAGGATTGTTAAACTATATGATAATAAGCCTGCAATTTCCAATCCTGTCATCTTCTTCATAAAAGAGTTCATAGGAGATGTTGTCGATATAGACCAAATAATCTAACTCACTGATAGCAAGATCATTTTCAATCTCTTGGTCTTCCCAAGTCCGAAGATTAGGAATTCCTTCTCTCTAGTGGATTTCAAATATTGGGTGCCATGTTTCATCATGATCTAGAATTCTTCTTCTTTTATCATATCTGACCCATCCCTGTCTTCCCTCTATTTCAACATAATATTCAAATCTTCTGATAAAGTTACATGATAATGAGTGAATAGAATTTTTCTCTAAAAATTCTCTTAACAACATGTCAGCAAAAGAATTTTTATGTCTAGGAATGAATTCTATTTCAAAATCATACTGATTGAGAGTCATTACCCATCTAACCATGGCAGCATCTTCAAATTCACATTTATGAATGGCAAACTTTAAAGCTTGACAATCAGTGTTAACCAAGAATCTGGTGTAAATAACAAAGTCTTTGAATTTTTCTATTCCCAAACAAACAGCCTTGAGTTCTTTCTTGAGACTGGCCCAATTTGCTTGAGATGTAGACCATAATCTAGAAGCGTATTGGCATATTTCAAGGGAGTTTTTCTTTTCTAGATCTTCTTGACAAAGAACAGCTTCCCATCCAATATTGCTAGCATCAGTCATAATTATTTTTTCCATTGTTCTTGAATCAGACACAGGGGTTGGATTCTGTGAATCCTTTCTTTGATTTTCTTGACTTCCATTGTGCAATCTTCGTTCCAAGGAATGGGATCTTTTTGTAGTCTTTTATTCAATAATTCCTCTCTTGTGCACAATGATGAAGAAATTCAGAGACATAATTTAAGCTCCCTAAGAACCTTTGCAACTGTGTTTTGTCCAAAATTTCATCAAGAAAATTATCTATGAAATCTAGACTTCTTTGGATCACTTGATCTGAACCATACTGAATATTGTATCCAAGAAAATCTATCATAGTTTTGAACAATTTCATTTTAGTTTCAGAGAGGACTATCCCTTTTTCTTTTACTCTCTGGAGAAATAGATTCAAATGTTTGACGTGATATGGCATATCATATGAATGTACTAGAATATCATCAATGTATTTCCTTAAAAATTCTTCCATACCTTCGAATGTTCCATCCACTATGTGTTGGAAAGCTGATGGAGCATTGATGAGTCCAAACGACATTATGTTCCATTCGAAATGACCTTCAGGAACAAAAAAAATTGTTTTCCATTTATTAGATTCCTTGATGCCCACTTGCCAAAATCCTAATTTCAAATCAATTTTTTAGAATATCTTTGATTTGGAGATCTGTGTTAAGATTGTCGAGGGCTATGGAAGGGGATAGGCATCATAATCTAATAAATTATTCAATGGTTTGTAGTTTACCACTAATCTTGGTTTTTCCCTCGCAATTTCTACATGTTTATTTACATAAAAAGCAAAACAAGTTATTAGACTTTTACTCTTCCTAATCAGGCCTTTCTGCAAGAGACTCTTGATTTATCCTTTAAAAAGAATCATTTGTTCTTGATTCATTGGAATAGCTTTCAATCTTCTAAATTTACCACTGAAGTCACTTTTCAAAGGTAACTCGACTTCATGTTTATGCACATGCCAAAAATCATTTGGGTCTTCAGAGCAACATTCTAGAAATTTATTTTTGAGATTGGCTATCTCCCTGTCAAGCTTTCCTTTTTCAATGCTTTCATCAATTTTTAAAATCTCTTTTTTCTTTTCCATTTTTGACAATAAGGTTTCTAGCCTTTCAATCCTTCTTATTCTATTGGGAGAGCCGGAATTTATAAAAGGAAAAAATAGCTCTTAAACTTCCAATTCAAGAAAATAGCCATATTTCCTTGTTTCTTGATCAAATTTTGCTCCATGCTTTTTTGGAAATTCTGGAAGAAAGGTGTCCCCAAATACATTGAGCAATCCATTCCTATAACAATGGGGCAATCCACATTTATTCCAATATATTTAATTAGGAAAATATCAACTAGAACCTCTGAAGTAGTGATGATGTCTCCACTGGTTGTTGTAACTTTTGGACAAGTAGTTGCTCTTCTGAGATGAGTATCAACTACTATATTATTTATAATGTTCAATCTCGAACCAGTATCCATAAGGACTTTCCAGTATTCTACTTTGGTACCAATCCTGACTTTTAACTTGATGCAATACATAACATCTCCATTGATTTGATTGCATCCTAATCCTATCCTTTCATCATCATTCTCATCATCAATATTGGTTTCTGGAATCTGTATACCTGGAAAGGGTTTCTGATGGAATTTCCAATTCTATGTTTGGGAAGAAGTTGAAGGCTGTTATGCTTTCATCATTCTAAGTTGGCAACCTTGATGAATTTCAATACAAAGTCGTATATTCTCTTTTACTATCTTCCCTAAATCCTTTATTGCTTGATGAATACTGGGCAAACTCTGGGGAAGATCTTCTCCAAAATATTCCTACCTGAATTGTCTGGTCAAGGCTTCTACTGAAAAAAGAGAAGCTAGAGGAACATATCCTTTGTTAGGATTGTTTTGCCTAGCTGGTTTAGAATTTATATGCCAGATCAATAGTTCTTTATACATTTCTTTCAATTGTGGATCCGTTGCTACCATCATTTGTGTGAAAAGATTTCTAGTCTGCTCATCGGTTTCTGCATTCTTCATCATATTCAAGGAATGACATTGCCAGACATTTGGGTCATTGCATTGACAATTGTTTCTTAAACATTCTACACAATGTGGATCATTGCAGTATTCTTCTTTAGAGTCAGAAGTATTAGAATCATAATTAAACTTGTTTAAGTAATCTGATTCTTCTTCACTTGTAAGTTCTTCACAACTATCAGGAAGATTTAAACAGTTTACATTACCAGATTTATTTCTATAAAATACTTTCTTCTTACCTTTTTCTGGTTTCTTCTTATTCTTTTCTTTCTCCAATTCTGGACAATTTGGAGAAATGTGTCCTTTTTTGTTACAGTGGCAACATTGAACTTCCTTTTTTTCTTGAAAATAGTTGTGCCTGTTTGTACTCTTTCGAATTCTTTTGGTGTATGGCCCTTTTGCTTGAAAAATCTTTGTTGTGTGCTTCCTTTTCCTGTAAGCACGCACATCTCTCCCCTCTAAATTTTTTGGAGCAAATAGGTGCCATTGTTTGCACAGTTGTTGATAGCCATGCAGCTTCTTTGGATTTTTGGCTTCTCTAGCTACCTTCATTTGGGAGCAGAGTTCAACAATTATTGATTTTACTGCCTACTTGATTACTCCAAATTTGTAATCACCTATGCTTCCTGGCAGTTTACTGACAATTGCTGTTGACACCCATAGTGGCAAGGATGAAACAAATATTTCTTTCCATTTAGGTTCAAGAATGAGTTCTGGGGACAAAGTGTGCAATCTATGCAAGAACTCATTAAAATGTTCATCAAAGTGTTTCATGTTATGAAGTTTCATAGCAACAAGAGTAATAACAGTCAGATCATTATTTATCTATGGAAAACTAATAAAATTAATAGTAATGCCATAAAGTAAACAACCAATCATATTTTTTTCTAGAAGTGAAATAAACGGATCCATGTAAGTACTTCCATCAGCATTCTTTACTTGTGAATTTTCCCAATTGGTCAGTAATAGGGGATCTTTGATTGTTTCTGCTTTCAACCAAGAGTCTAAAGATCCTTCAAACCCACAAATAATTCTTCTTGTAGAATTTATGGGTCCAATGTCATCAGCCAGATAAGTTTTGTAGCATACCAACATGGAGTGCATGACTAATAATACTTCTGCTTCTGTACAATAATCAATATTCCAAGAATATGTCGACAAGGCTGACTAATCTTTATGATATTCAGATTTCATCATGTCCCTTCTGTCTGGAGTAGGGGACCAAGTGGAATTCCATGTAGACCTGGAAGTAGTTGCATGAACTGCTTCTTCATTAGGAACATTAAACTGAGACTTATCTTGAGCGGAAAAATTCAGTACAAACTCTTCAATACTTTCAAGTGATGGCTCATCATTGTTTATTTCAAGTTTGTTCAAGCGTGTCTCTTTGTTTTCTTCTAAGTCTCCATACCATTTCTTTTCTTCTTTGTCTTCCTCTTCTTCTAAGGAATTTTTCTTTATCCATTCAGTGAAAGAAGAGGTAGCTGTTGGATTTGTTTTTGAAGAAATTAATGGGTTTGGCTTTAGATGGCCAAAGAAACTAAGTGCAGCAAAAGGTGTATAGGAATAAGAAGTCCCTGGTTTTGGAAACTCAATTTCTGATGGCTGTCTTATGAGACTAGAGACAGAGAATGCAATAGTATAAGGCATCCGAGAGTGAGGCTCACTAAAAAGAGTATTGGTTTTGTATGAGTCTGTTGGATGTCTCATTTTGAGTGAATCAATAGAATTAGAGACACTCAAGACTTGCCACTTGAGTATGTCAAGACTAGAATTAACCTTGACAATTTCTCTTCCTTGGATAATTGTTACATCTTGAATTTTATGTTCTGTGGATAACTTGAGGTTATCCAGACTTTAAGCTATATGTTTATCATTTTATGCAAGAGTTTTGACATTCTCATTTAGACATACAGTAGCATAGTCTTGTTTTTGAAGCATTCTAATCATCATTTCTTTCAAAATACTATTCATTTCTTCAAAAGACTTATGATGTGATCTTAGAAATTTTTCTAAACTGGAAAGAACAAGATTCGTCCAATTTGTAGCTAAGATAGATTCTTTGGTTGAATCTTGTGTTTGGACTGGGGAAAGTTTATAAATTTTTCCATCATGTTGTCTGATTACAAAATTTTTCCAAGAGGGAAAATCAATTTTTTTTTTTATAGATCTGTCCATCAAAAAGTTCCCATTTATGTTTTGGGGGGATCCAGATCTAATCATATTTACTTGCAAACTGTTGCAAATTTCTTTCACCAATATTTCTCCCTTAATCCTTATGACCTGCAAATTTCTGGGTAGGTTTGGTTTAGACAACATTTTTTGTTTTTTTGGAGAAAAATCAGGACTTACTAAAGGGGATGAAATTGTGACAGCATTAGATTCCATTTTTTCTTCAATAAAATTATCAACATTGAGAATTATCTTTTGTTTTGCACGATTTTTGAATTGTTTTCTTAAGGATTCTTCTATCTGATTCGAGGAAGGGCAATACCATTCATAAAAAGAAATCCATTGGTTATTGGACTTCATCCAATTTTTCCATTCCTCATTCTTTTGTTTGTTGAAGCATTCTTCTCAGACTTGGGAATAAGCTTCAGCTCTTCAATATACTTGTTTTTTGATTTGTGTGTGAAAATGTCCCAGTTGAACATTTTCCTCTTCCATACATCTTCTGGATCATATGGACTAATTCCTTTCAAAATCTTTAGAAAATAAATTATCTCACTATTTGAAGGAATTTCCACATTTTTTGGAATTTTGTTCATAGCATTTTTTCTATATGATGGGACTTCAGATCCATCATTAAATCCTAGACCTTTATGAGTATTATGTTGTATTGATTGTATGATCATTTCTTCATGGATATTGAAAAGATGAGTCTTGGTATAATCCTCTTCAGACTTACTTTTATCTGGTATAAAAGTAATCATGCTTATCCTGTTTTTGTCATCTTGATTTTCACCGTGTGGGGTAAGTGGTTGTGAAGGAAAATGAAAGTATGTCTTGGAACAATGAGGATGATCACAAACAGGATCTAAAGGGTTTCTAGATGAAGCAACATGGCTCATAACCAAATTTTATATTGATTCTAGAAATGCGGGGCCTACTGAGTAAATCGGAGGCGGAGTATTTACAGAGTTGGAAATAGATATAGAGGGTCCACCATGCTCATCTCGTGACGCTAGGAAGATGGTATGAACATTTCCATCTTTAGAAGTAAAAATAGTAGAAGAATTTATAGGCGATGGTCTTGTAGGTTTTTTAGTAGATTCCCATTTGGCCACCCATTCTGCAGGGGGTTTTAAGTTAACTCTTGGTATCATCGAGGTGCTATAAGATTCATTCCATAATCATGAGTGATTAATGTAGTGAATTCTGACTGTGAGAAAACAGATTTAACTACTTAAGGAGTAGTTTTTTTGTAAAATTTAACAACTGATGACAACCAAATGGCAATGTTTTTGGTATCATCATCAAAGTCATCATATCCATGTGTCTATAATCCAAGCATGAGAGAAATGATTGCATTGGGATCTGTAAGAGCTATAGAAAAGTTAGGGACACATGACCAAGATGCAGGGCCATAGGCAAGAGTACCTTGGCAACCACCGATGAGATCTTTAGGAAAATCTCTCCATCGGCGATCAAATATACAAGAGAAAAAGGCAACATCTTGTCCTTTCTTATGTAGAGGTTGAATCTCCACTTAGACATGTCCAAAATGGGTGAAATTTTAACCTGCTTTTCAGATAGCATTGAATTCAACTTGATTGATATTGTTTAAATAATGAAGGATATTATTATTAGAGGTAGTTTGTAGGACTTCCTCCTTTACCTTATATCTCCAAAACTACATAGTGTCCAGTAATCCTAAATTCTTATAAACATTCTTTGGGTCTATCTTTGGAAGAGACCAAGATCCAGAAGGAACAGTTTCAGAAAATAAATTAACATACTTCTCTTGTATAACAGATTCTTGTGCAAGGGAATTTTGTCTTTGAAGGTCTACATTTTCATGTTCCTTTAAGATTTCTTCAAATGATTTATCACCATATTCATGATGAGAACTAACAGAAGGATGAGACTCCATAGTATAGAAAGAAATACACAGAGTGATATATATATATATATATATATATATATTATATATATTATATATAATATATATATATATATGCATTGGATCAAAATAACTTGCGTGAAATAAAGTACTATGAGTCTCAAAAGTAAATACCGATTATCGCTAGAAATAGAATGGTATCAGAGCCATGTTGTATTTTGTCTGAGCATATCTCTTTGAGTTCTTTGATATCATGAGTATATCTCTAGTTTGTTATGTCATGTGAAAGGCACTTGAATACGTTGAAGGATTTGGTAGTTTATTGATCAGCCTATAAGCATCACTAGTTGGCATGTAGTAGAAAAGAAAAGAAAAGTTAACGATTAATTCTTAAGGAAAGACCTGTATTCTCGTCTCTAGTTGGTTGAAATTGGGGTGAATGAGGAAGAGACAATTAAAAATTTCACTATAATATTTATGAAAGTCCTTCATGAGATTTCTCAAGAAATATTTCCAAATAATTCCATCATTTGTAGTTTCTATGAAAATGATTTTCTTGCAATTATGATATTTTTATTGAAGCAAGAGGAGTGTAGTTTGAAAGAGTTAATGTAGCAAGCTCAAGGCATTGAAAAAAATATTCATGAAAGTAGTGTTTATTTCTTAAACTTTCCTATATGGTTCTAAGAGCATCAATAAAAGTAATAAGAAGAGAAATATAGTGATATATGTGAAATTTTCTCTACATTTAATAATTTTCCTAAAGCTAAAACACAGAACGCTAATGTCTTAAATCAAGAATAACATCATTTTCCACATGCTCCATGGGAGAAAAATTCTCTCATATGTTCAATTTGAGAGAAATGTTGGTAATGATTTTAAGGATCAATTCAATGAACCTTCATTGGATGCACATGAAGATTGAGAAGATGTTATCGTGGATACTAAATGGCCATGTATAGTTGTACAAAGTCAGAACAATGATGTAAATATGGGATGAACAAAAGTGAAGTTAGAGATTGCCACATTGCATTAAAATTTCAAGCTATTGATTTCTCATTTGGAGTAAAGCTAAATGAAGAAGAGGTCTTCCTATAATTAAAAGAAAAATTGGGAGCTTGTGTTGTCACACTTTACAAAATTTTCCTTCAGCTATCAAAAGGGTGCAATTGAATAGAAAGTTGGCAGCCATATTTAAATCCATAGAAGTATTCAAAGATTAATCGGACCTCCTCCAATTGATGATGCTTGTAATTATCTTTCCAACGACATATGAAACTCATCAAATGGACCCTAGAATCAGAAGTTATAACAAATCATAGTTTCCCTTGAGGACCAAAAGCCAAGGAGAAAATGCCTTACGAGAAAATGTCGTAGATTAGAAATCAAAGGTCTCAGTGGTCTGCAAGTGACCATTATAAAGAAAATTCCAGGAAAAAAATCCAGAAGTGTAAAATGTCAGGGATCACCTTGAAAAATGTGAAAGGAAATCAACACAAAACTAGGGGTAGGCATGCCTTTTCTCTATCCTCCAAGGGGCCACGTGATGGAGTATTATTGGATCTAGTAAAGACATGGTGGCATTGACGTCACCATGACATGGCAGTACAGAGGACACATGGCATGACGATCTAGCATTTTCAGGGCCCTATGGGGGCATATCCAAATGATAGATGTCATCCCTCAGGAAGCGACACATGGCACTAATGACATCATCAATCGGCGATCGACAATCAGGGGTAGCAACACATTGTGCATTACAAGGAGTTCGCTAACAGTGAACCTCTGATTGGGGGGCTCCAATACACGGGTTGGCTCGTGGTCACATAAAGATCCAAAGAATTAGGGGCTAAGCATGAATGTTGATCAGTGATCACAAGTTATGGATGTCACACCAGTGGTATTGCTCAAAAATTGTTGATGTGCCGATTGCAATACTCCAGGTGGGCCCAATCGGAAATCAAATTTGCAATGTTGTAAGGGTTGTCCAATGTAAAGGTCGAAAAATTTGGCAATATGCGGGATTTTTTTAACAAAGGAATGAGTCTCTCGAACACACATCTAAATGCCCTAGCACCAGAGGACTAAGCGCCTAGTCATAGCCCCCGGTCATATGAAGGAAAAGTGGCTCAAAGCAAAAGGGGCTAAAGTGGAACGAAAAGCGTCGTTCTATGAGATCTTTTAATACAAAAGTCTTGATGTAATAACTACATGATAATGGAATACAAGGCTTTAAAGACATAGTGGGTCGGTAGGTGAGATATTTAAGGACATGGAACATTTAGAAGTCGGCGTGGGCTGACCCTGTAAAGCCCCTTTTGACAAGAAAGCAAGGTCAACATAGACAGGGTAAATGAACTTGAATGTACCACACCCAGGCCTACGGTGAGTAAATGAATGTATGGAAGCTCAGGAGGAGTTGATGATTCAGCATGGAGCTTCATCTAGACGGAAGATGAACTACTGCCCAGATGACCTTTGTTGTTGTATCGTGGCATGAAACTCACAATCAAACCACTCCCAGCTCTAGAGAACGAGCGATTCAAGAAATAAAGGAAAAGGTGACTAGAACTAGCTGAGTACTAAAGAAGGAAGATTATGACAAATCAGTTACCTGATCAAAGGTGATCCCAGGGGATGGGCATGGATATATTTTACTAGTGTTTTCATCTAATTGTTGACTTGTTTTGCTATCATGTATTGTGTTGCAATTTAATGAAGAAGTTAATCTTTTGTAGTCATTTTTGGGCCATAGAGCCATCCCAAGCCAAGATAGTTAGTTGCTCTGACATCTGAGGCTTGACTGAGATATTTTGTTGTAATTACTGTTCACTGATCCCCTCTCTAGATAAATAGTGGGAAGCAACACTTCATAAGGGTTCATAATTTTTTGAAAGAGACTCTTGTGAGGATCCTTTTATTGTTTCACAAAGGCAATGATATGAAGATTGATGTATGCGCACTATCACATAATTAATACAAGACTTGTGGTGATTCTAATTGATTGGATTGCAGTATTTTTTTCTCCCTTAGTGTTTTCATATATGTTTGGTATTCTCCTCACATTCCATGTGTGTCGAAACTATATATATTCCCATTGTATGTAGATTCATTTAAATCAAGCTATTGATAAACAATGTCTGTATTGAAATGTTAATAAGGTCTTTAAAATGCTCTCCATGCATATTAGCATTTCATAAGCCTTTCATTAGTCCCGCTTCTCTCTAAATCCAAAGATATAGAATTCTTAAAGTCTAAGCTCTATTTTGATGGATTCACTCTCTATTGTCTTCTACCATTACATCTTTAACAATTGATTTGCTGCAAGATTTCAATCTTCTTTGGCCACCACTGATTGAGGAGTACTCCCTGTGAATTTCTACGCATATGTTATTTCTTACATTGTGCTTTCATGAACGGTTCTTAATCAACCTCATTTAAATTACTTGTGAAAATATTATTAGTGCTACAAGTCCTAAAGATAAATCTAATAACACTATTTAAGATGTCCTCGGCACTAGTCTATAATCACTACAACAAAACAAGCAATTTGCACCAATTTTAGCACTAGATTTTAGTGCATTTTTTTCTCAATTTGGATGAGACGCCTGGCACTAAATCTAGCTCTATTGTACAATTTTTAAAGCATCCTTTTTCTGCGCTAGATTTTGCATCTTTTTTTACACCAAAATTTGCATCATTTTTTGCACCAAGATTTGCATTTGCTTTGACAATAGGTTTTGCTTCTAGTTTCGTGCCATCTTTTGCATCATTTTTTTCTTTTTGTTTTGTGCCATTCTTTGCTTCTGGTTTTGTGTCATAATTTGCATCGAGTTTTACACTATCTTTTGCATCCGATTTAGTTCCTTTTTTGCATCCATTTTTTTCCAGTTTTTGCATCTAGTCGTATGTTGTATTTTGCTTCTAATTTTGTACTTATTTGTACATCCATTTTTGTGCCATTTTTTCTACCTTATTTTACACCATTTTTTCCATCCAAATTTTGCATCCATTTTTGCACCATTTTTTGCATCCACTTTTTCGTTTTATTTGTCTCCCTTTTTTGCACCCTATTTTGCACCATATTTTACATCTAATTTTTCATCATTTGTTGCATCCAATTTCGCATCATTTTTAACACCATTCTTACATCCAATTTTTCATCCTTTTGAGCATATAAATTTCCCCCCTATGTTGAAATATGTGTTGCGTCCACCTTTGCATTCCATTTTGTGTCTAATGTTACTTTCAATTTTGAGCCATTTTTTTCATCTACTTTTGCATTTGTTTTTGCACCAAGTTCTGAATCATTTGTTGCACCTCATTTTGCATCCAATGTTGCAACTCAATTTGCATCCAAATTTGAGCCATTTTTGTGCACATGTTTGCACCATTTTTTCTACTTTTGTGTCCAATTTTGCACCATTTTTTATGTCCAATTTTGCATCCATTTTGGTGTCTAATTTTGCGTGCTTTTTGGCATCCAAATTTTCATCCTTTTTTCTGCAACATTTTGTGTCCACATTTGCATCTCATTTTGCACCTAGATTTTAGTTTGAATTTTCATCTAGTTATGCATCATTTTTGGCATCCTTGGTTTCGCCATTTTTAGTCCCATTTTGCATCTTGTTTTGTATATTTTTCTACATCCTTTTTGCACCCAATTTTACACCATTCTTTGCATCCTCATTTTGGTGTCCATTTTTTTGTCCTCGTTTGTGCCCAAGTTAGTATCCTTTTGTATGCCCTATTTTTTTCCCTTCTTTGTGTCTAGTGTTGCACCCTTTTTTAATTCTACTTTAAAACCCTTTTTGTGTCATTGTTTGCATCTTGTTTTGATGACTAAATTAACATCCAATTCTACTCCCATTTTTTCATCCATGGTTACATCCACTTTTGGCTTCTTGTTTAGAGTTATACTTTTATTTCCATTTATGACCCCCTTTATGGGTTCATTTTACTAATTTCAATTACATAGTGAAAAATATTACAGTTTCTAAATGATATTTTGTTGTAGGATTTAATGCATGGTTAGATGAATGTAAAACCCTATTAGTTTATCCTAAAAACCTAGGACAGATCGATTAAGAGAAAGGTTATTCTAAAGCTCAGGATTCTTAGTATATCAAGATGTAGAGTATAGATTAATAAAAAGAGAAGGAATTCATGTGATTCCTCACATTCAGGTCTTTTTGGAGTTTTTAGTGTAGCTGGGAAGTGCTTCTAGCTAGCTCCAAATATTGGTCCTACACATAAGAGAGAGAACAAAGTAACCTTCACAACATACTATCTTGATAATCAAAACTATCATGCAGTTGCAGCAGCACTTCCCCCAACTCCTAGCTCCAAAACTCTCCCTCTCGAGATTGATCTCAGCAGCATGACAATACAAGAATTCCAATCCTTTTCTCAATGGCCAAGCCTCCAATATATATGAAAGTGAAGGCTATGAATATTTCCAAAATTCCTCATTAGTTCAATTTGGGCAAAACCTTTTGGGTGAATAATGTTTCCTCATATAAAAATGGCATTTTCCAATTTTTAGTTGCTTTTGTGCTTTGGAAAACGCTTCCCCATGCTTTATGGCTCTTTCCTACTTTTGTATGATTTTTTTTTAGGAAAAAGCTAAAGATGAGGATAAAGAGATCACATTCCACCATATGAGCTTCGGAAAGTGAACAAGAGTGTCAAATTCTAGTTAACTCGAGCTTTTTTCTTCGTGATTGAGTGAAAATTTTGGTAAAAGAAGTTAGATGAAGGGGAAAACTTGTTATAGACTAGGATAACGTGGTACTTATGGTACATAACTTGTATTATTGTCTTATATAGTCTAAGATAAAGGGGTATTTCAACCAACAACATAATATTCTCCTCCAAGATGATGAGGAGGTATTTTCATTGATAACATATTTAAGAAGATATCACAATTCAAATTGATAACTTAATATTTGTAAATAAATTTAAGGGTAATTGACAACATTCATAAAAAAGATAGCAATATCCTCATATATAACAATTCTCCATCAAAAAATCATTGACAATTTTCAATATACATATCTGACTACTAAATCAACACTTATCGCATATATCATTATTCCAAGGTAAATTCACAACATTACATCCAAAAATAGTAATATCATCATACATAATGATTCTCCATGAAAAAGCATTGACAATTTTCAACACATATATAAAGTAACAAGATAGTACTAATAATATCTTCATCATCTTTAATCAAATCAACTAAGATTCAAATGTGTGATTATCAGATCAAAACATTTTGTGAACACCATTATTCTAAGGTAAATTCACAACATCCATCGAAATATAGTAATATCATCATACATAATAATTCTCGATCAAAATAATGTTGATAATTTTCAATATATACATAAAATAACAAGATAAAAATGATAATATCATCATCATATTTAATAAATCAACTAAAAGTCAATGTATAATTACCAAATAAAAACGATTCAGAGATGTTATTATTCTAAGGTAAATTCGCATCTATAAAAAAAATAGGAATCTCATCATACACAATAATTCTTCATAAAAAAAATGTAAACAATTTTCAACATATTCATAAGGTAACAAAATAGTACCGATAGTATCATCATCATTATTCGAAACAACTAAACTTCAAATGTGTGATTACCATATTAAGACATCCCAACTAAATATAAAAAAACACGCATGGCTAGCTAGCACCATGAAAATCATAGTCAAGATCATCCTCATGATCATTTCCATGATCATCATCCTAACCATCCTAATAATATCATCCACATAATCATCACTGACACCATCACCATCATCATCATCATTGTCTCCGATATATGATGTAATCTAAACATACTCTGTACCATCGTCTTCGTGGTCATTACCTGTAGCATTCTGGAAAAAAAATCAATATTACGTGTTAGTACTAATTATATAGCACAATGCATATTTTACTACAATTCTAACCATAAAATGAGGTAGGGCATAATAACATTTAATATTTCTAAAAAATAAAATTAAAATATGGTTTAAGATATATTGGAGATCCAACTAAGATTACACTTGTAATTCACATTAAGTAGTAGAAGCATTTTTTAATGCATATGAAGTAGGTACCCATTTGTTCTTCATATTATATTGTGAATTTTTCTTATGATGTCCACACACGATTGGTAAATTAAGAGTTACTATAAGCTTTATTTCAAATTACAATTGTAATTCAAATTAGAAATAGAAGAAATTTTAATAAAAAAAGAATGTCACATGAAAAAGTAAATTGTTTTTAATGAAAAATAAGTAGCATACAATATGAATGTCACATGAAATATTGAGTTGTTTTTAATGCATGTACTTTTCTCTATTAAAATGGATCCTAATGTGCATTCAAGAACAAATGCTCACAAATAATTTGTTATGAAACCAGCTCACAAAAAGATAGTTGAACACCTTAGAATTCAGCCTCTTCAAAGGGGCAACCTCCTTTACATTACACAAATGAACAATTCTTAGATAATTCAAATGAAAAAGCCTCCTTTCTATATATTGGAGTCTAAGGAGCCACAATATAACCCAGCCGACCTAACAATAATAATATAAAGCCACAAAAATAAAAATAGAGGGATTCTATGGGGCAGTGTAATAACAATATGGGGACAATAGGGGCACAACAATATTAATAAGGGATACAAATACAATAGTAATGGGGTAATCACTAGTATTATAGGGACCTAACATGCCCCTCTCCTTCAAAAAAGTGTTGGCATTATGGCACTGGTTTGGCTCGATGACATAAGTGTTGTCCTTGATGGCAATTGACTCAAGCTCTCAGAATGGCAGAAAATGGCAGGTGCGCAGGTTCCTGATCTCAAATATGCAGTCATCAATAGGTTCCACAGATGCGTCATTCAGAAGTTGCGGATAGGTTTGCAAGTGTACCATTCAAAAGATGCGGACCCCTAGTTCACACGCTTTCATGCAAAGAAAAGCGCACGCACATTGGAAATCTTACGGGTGGTCCATGGTATTTAGTCCGACACTTTTGAACCTATGGTTTGGTCCGTGGTTTTTGCATCTAAAGTTTTGAACCCCGGTTTGGATCCCTTGTATTGGGTTTCTATGGTTTTGGTCCATGGTTTGTGTATAAAATGGAAAGGAGATTATTTGGCTGGGCACTCATGTGTTGAATATCTTAAGATCAAGATCTGAAATTCTGGTGATCGATTGGTGAATAATAGCCGGATCTGAATTAAGGAGAATCATGAGCATTATAAGGCGAATCTACTGATAAGATGAGATCTCCTTGGTGCATGATCAGATCTATGAATCTGACAGTCTGGGATATAGTTGAGGACTGATAAAGTATCTATAACTGGAGGTCCACAGGCGAGATACGGCACAGGTGCAGAGGTGCGCACTCCAGAAGATAGATCAAGTGTGGAGGTGCACAGTCTAGTTGACAGCGCAGGTGCGGAGGTGCGCAGAACATAAGACACAACAGTGCGGAGGTGCGCAAAACGGAAGACGCATCAGGTGTGGAGGTGCACAGAAGATAAGACAGAGCAGGTGTGGAAGTGCACAGGCCCGACACTCAGAAGTGCAGATATCCGTAGGTTTCTATTGGTGAAGTTGTAGACTTTTCTTGAAATATTTTTAGCTGCCTTTACTTATTACTGCTGAGTTCAGGGTTCTGAATTTGAGTATGGTTGTTGTGTATTGAGAAGTTATTGACTCAGTATTTGTACAAGGAAGTTGGGTGATTTCAGATCTATTTGATGTTTTATTGGTATTCATCGATCCAGTCTGAAAATTTATGAAACGAGTTCCTTGGAAGAAAAGAGAAGGTTGTAGCCTTATACAAGTTGAACCTGCATGCTGGTATAAGACTGCACCAGTACAAAATCATTGTAAAAGAAGTTTATAATTGAAAGAAGATAGAGACATTACAGCAAGCGGTTTTCACCCACATTGGATTTCCACTTTATATCTTGTGTCCTTTGGTGTGGCTGTTGCTCTATTTTTTTGTTGTTCCTGTTTGCAATAGTTCTAATGATCCACATCTGAAGAATATATAAAATGATAATGTATAAGAAAGTTTCATCTGCATAAATTGAAAAGAGTTTGATAATACTGATTCACCCCCCCTCTCAGTATTATTTTCAACAATTGGTATTAGAGCAGGTCCTTCAAGAAAAGCTTGATTGCTTGAAGGAAGATCTATCACCATGAGCAACTACGAAAAGGAAGCATCTATCGGGCCACCAATTTTTGATGGGAGCAACTTCGTCTATTGGAAGGTAAGAATCATTACCTATCTTCAATCTCTTGGTAAAAAAGTATGGGATATTGTGGAAACAGGATACACATTTCCATCAGCAACTCCTACAGACACAGCTGGTAAGAAGCAGTATGAAACAAATGCAAAAGTGGTCAATACTCTATTAGGAAGTCTATCTCAATCAGAATTCATCAAGGTTATGCAGCTCAAAAGAGCAAAGGAAATATGGGACAAGATCATTCTAAGCTATGAAGGAGATGACCAGGTAAAACGAGCAAAATTACAAACTCTTAGAATTTAGTATGAAAGTCTCAGAATGCATAATGATGAAAGTGTGGCTAGCTATGTCCTATGTATAGATGAGATCGTAAATTGTATGAAAAACTTGGGTGAAGAAATAAAAGAAGTTGTTGTGGTTGAGAAAGTTCTATGATCTCTGTCTCCTAAGTTTGATTCAAAAGTTTCTGCCATAGAAGAAAAGGAGAATCTAAAGAATCTTACCATGTCACAATTACATGGAATTCGAACTACTTATGAAATGAGAAAAGGAGGACCATCAGACAGAAGAGAAGCTGCATTCAAAGCTTCAAGAAAGGGAGATTACTATGAGCTAGGACATATGTCAGAAGAAGAGGAAGAATCAAATTTTGTCAAAAATCTTCAACAGGGAACTGGAAGATTTAGAGGTAAGCTTCCTTTCAAATGCTTTGCTTGTGGAAGGGTCGGTCATTATGCTGCAAAATGTCCACATAAAGATAAACTAGACAAAGGTAAGGAACCTGTTAGATGGAACAAAAGACAGAATAAGAAGAGCTATTACACGCATGAAGGCAATGATGGATTGTCAAATAGTGATGAAGATGAACAAGGAAATGATAATAGACTTTTGGTGGCTTTTGAAGATGATGATTTCTTGGATGCTATAAATGAAGAAGGTCTTTATGAAGAAATTGCTAAACTTAAAGTTTGTTTAGAGGAAAAGAACATGATTATAGATACTCTAACAGTCAAACTTGTTGAAAAAGATAAACAAAATGAAGGGTTAGAATGTGAAATTGTGGGACTTAGAAAAGAAATTGAGAAAACAAAAGCCCTTAATCTCAGATTTGCTAAAGGATCTGAAACTTTGGATGAGATTATCAAAGTACAACATTCTCCTCTAATCAAGACAGGTCTCGGATATTATGAAGAAGCATCTCAATCCTAGAAGCAAACATAGAAGCCATCCACCTCCAAAAGTTATCTTGAAGCAGCAAGGAGAAAGGAACAAGTTGACAATCAAAAGCATAATGCAGATCACCAGGTAAATCAGGGACAATTTGCTTCAAGAATGATCAAAGATTATCAAGTAAATCAGGGGCAATCTACTTAAGGATGAATAGAAGCCTCAACCAACCATAGGTAAATCTTTCTCAATTTAGCTCAAGAATGGATGGAAACTACAATCATATGGTTGGTAGATTTGATAATCGCAGGATTTTCTTCAATGGCCAATGTTTCTCTTGTCATAACTTTGGTAATAAATTTGCTCAATTTGTTTCCTATAAGACCATCATGACTACAGAAGCTCAAAAACAAAGGAGTATAACAGGAATCATGAAAAGAACCTACAATAACTTCTTTGCTCTTGAAATGAAATAGAATGTACTATCTGCAACAAATTCGGTCATGAAGATTCTAAATGCAGAAGCAGGTTTCGACAAACAATTCAGAAGGAGCAGGCTTCATTGAGTTCCAAAACATGGAGAAAGAAAGAACCACAACCAGAAAACTGTGGGATAGCCTTATATGGGGAAGGATAGGAAAATCAATGGTACATTGACAGCGGATGCTCGAAACATATGACAGGTAATAAAGAAAAACTTCATCCCTATACTACCTTAGAAAAAGAAAAGAAGGTCTCTTTTGGAAATGACACCCCTGCATTCATAAAAGGTAAAGGTTCTGTTCAAATGAAAGAGAAGGTCAAAGTGGGAAATGTCATGTATGTTGATGGCTTAAAGCATAATCTATTGAGTGTCAGTCAGATGTGTGATCAAGGAACTGAGGTAATATTTCAATCAAATGGATGTATTGTTTATGAGGTTGATACAGGAAAAACAGTGATCAGAGGCATAAGAACTCCAAATAACTTATACGTACTCAAGGGAGAACATCAACAATGCTACTTAAGCAAGAATGATGAACACTGGCTATGGCACAGAAGACTGGGACATCTTAGCTTCTCTCATATCGGGAAAGCATGCAGATATCGGGTAGTTTGTGATCTTCCTGACATCAGAATTCCAGACAACACAATATGCAAATCATGTCAAATTGGTAACCAAACCAGAACTAACTTCCCTGAGAAGGAAGGATCAGCTAGCAGGCCACTTGAACTTGTCCACACTGATATATGTGGTCCAACTAGGAAGAGATCACCTCAAGGAGAAGAGTATTTCATATTGTTCATTGACGATTTTTCAAGGATGTGTTGGATAATACTCATGAAGTATAAAGATGAAGCTTTCGAAAAGTTCAAGTCATTCAAATCTTTGGTTGAAAACCAATCAGATCGCAGAATCAAATGCCTCAAATCTAATTGAGGAGGGGAATTTACCTCAGATGAATTTTATTTTTTATTTTTGTGAAGAACATGGAATAAGAAGGGAATTCTCTGCTGCAAGGACTCCTCAACAAAATGGAGTAGTGGAAAGGATGAATAGAACGATTCAACAAATGGCTCGTGCTATGCTTGATGAGTCTGGAACTCCTGCAACCTTCTGGGGTGAAGCCGCATTTGCCATTGTTACTATTCTCAACAAGACAAATGTCCAGGTAAACAACACTCAGACTCCTCATGAACTTTGGTATGGTAAGACTCCCACGGTAAAATACTTCAAAATCTTTGGAAGCAAATGCTATATTAAAAGGACTTATGAAAATCTTGGAAAGTTTGAACCTAGAGCAGATGAAGGCATTCTACTTGGCTACTCTCCCCACAGCAAAGCTTACAAATGTTACAACAAAAGACTTGGTAAAATTGTTGAAAGCATTGATGTAGTGGTTGAGGAAGAAGGAAACCCTCCTAGGTAGATAAACTCTGAAGATCTCGAAGAAGATTATCCGTCAACATCAAATCAGATTCATGACAAAGAAGAACCCATGAGGCACCAGAAGAACAGATAAGGATAGAAGAAAAGACTCCATCAAGATACGTTCAAAAGAATCATCCAGAATCTCAAATTTTGGGGCAAAAAGAGGCAAGTGTGCAAACAAGAATAACCATTTCAAAAGCTTCAAGCTATCTAGCACGACTCTCCTCCACTGAACCGCAAAATGTAAGAGAGGCTTGCAAAGATGAATGCTGGGTCAAGGCCATGGAGGATTAACTTGAGCAGATTGAAAAGAATAACACTTGGGAGTTGGTTCCGAGACCAAAAGACAAGAATGACATAGGGACAAAATGGATTTTCAAAAATAAGCTAAATGAAAATGGGGATGTGGTTAAAAACAAGGCAAGACTTGTTTGTAAGGGATATGCGCAACAAGAAGGCATAGAATTTGAGGAAACTTTTGCTCCAGTTGCCAGACTTGAGGCTATAAGAATGTTCCTTGCTCTCTCTAGCTTTCAGAAGTTC
>APFE030892432.1:31693-73742 GCA_000404065.3 Pinus taeda
ATGAATCAGTTAGCTAACTTTTAGAGGCAAGTTGTTGAGTTGGCCTATTATCTAGTGATTGATTTAGAATTTGTTGTAACAGCTCCTAGGAGGCTGAGCTCGACCCCTAGAGGTGGGGAAAGGAGTTGGATCTCCTATATTATGCCTCCTCTTACTCATTCTCAGGGTTGGACTCTAGAGGGAGAAGTGCTATTGTATTATTGACGTGTATTTTCTGCAATTTGAGGAAAAAGGAAGGCCAGGGTTTTGCAGACTTCATTGTGGATTCTTGTGGATTATTATGTTGATGGTGTGCTTCCTACTGTTATTGTAAGTGTGTTTATGTGTTCCATTCCTTAATCTCTTGCTGCTATTTAAACAAAAGAAGTGATAAAGTTTGAATTCATGCATGCCATGCTCAGCTTTCAATTTTGTTTAAAGTTTATGTTTTCCACCGTCTAGAGAGGATTCAAATTCATTGTTTGCCCTCTTTAGCTTTTCTCCTTTCCTCCTTGATCATCTCTTTCAACTAAAGGCATCAGCATAGATTCCTACCTTGCCCCAAGGAATCACCTGCAAAAACTGAGCTCAATCCCCGCACCCTGAATTGCACTCCCTCCAATTGCCACCAAAAAATCCAAAAACTCTAAACCAATCCCCATATCAGTTTACTAGCCTAAAATCCTTGTTCCTAATTGGTCAACTCATCCTATTGACAAAATCCATCGAGTTTTGACCCGAGAGAGCCTTCTCATACCTCGTAGGGCTAGCTACGAGGTTAAATGGTTTGATGTAGCCTTGAGAGTTTGTCTATCTCAGCCTCGGTGAATTCCAAGCGCTAACACAAGGGAAGCAAGGGTTTCAGCACATCCTTTCCAGCATGCAACGCAGTTTCTGGGCAGCGTGGATCACTTTTGGAGCAACAATTGGGCAGCCCTCAAATCATCATTTGCTCACCTAGGTTTTGTCACGCTTATCCTTGGAGACAAGCCCAGATGCACCATTCCATTCACAGTTGTATTTGCTCCATGAGGATTTAATAAAATGGCTCAGAAGTTCTCTATTTCCAGCGTTTTCATGAATGTTTATTGATCTCATTTCTAGATATTGGTTTGTTTGTTTGCTTTGTTTATCAGTAAATTTCTGAGTTAGGAACATTACAGTGGTATAAGAGCCCAGATCTTGGCTCAATCGATGGGAGTTTCTCCTATGAGAGAAGGAGACCAGCAGGATATTACATATAGGAGGCAGAGGTACCGAAGCAGAGAAAGAGAGTTAGAGATCACTCCAGACATGGAGGATAGGGGAAAAGCAGTAGTAGTGGAGGAAGACATGGGAGAGCCCAAGAGCAGGGAGGAGATGGCCTTTGATAGCCTCTTGAAGGCTCTGAATGATCTAGCAAAGGGTCAGAAGGAAATGTTAAAGGAGATCAAGACGCAGAACCGGGAGAGAAGCACTCACAGGGGATTTCTATTTGGGGAGACTTCGGGGACCTCTTAACAATTCGACCATCCTTCACCCGCAGCACAACCCCCATCAGTGAGTGGACCAACTCGTGCTACACTGCCCTCTTTTGTGCCTTTGGCGCAGAACGAACCAGGAGGGGCCGAAGATCCTTCACAGATGGGAGAGCACTTTAGAGAATGGCAGCCTATGGGAGCAGACTTCAGGGAAGCACTCTCTTTCAGATATTTCTGCAAGCTCAAGCAGACTGAGAAAAGCAAGGGCTATGGAGGACAAGGCACGCAGAGCTATGAGTTGCAGAGGACGATAGGGAGGATGTATTTCCCCACATACGATGGCACAGACAAGTGCATTGCTCGGACCTGGGTTGAGAAGATGGACACTTATTTCCAGCTCAACCGGATGATGGAGTTGGAAGCCATCAAGATGGCCACGCTGCACCTGGAGGGGGAAGCCCACGACTGGTGGTTTAATGGTTTGGCTACCTTGGGGCATGACAATGTGACTTCATATGAGGATTTCACCAGGAGGGTGGTGGAGCGCTTTGACCAAAGGGATCCAAAGGCTCACTTCAGGGAGCTAACCCAACTCCGACAAACAGGCAGCCCAGAACAGTACATATCGGAGTTCTTGAGAGTCTCAGGGATGCTCGGAGGGTATACACCTTCATAGAGAGCTTACTCGAGCCCCTGTGTGGACTGGTGAAGTCACACAGACCTTCCACGCTATAAGAAGCAGTTACATGTGCCAGAGATTTACAAGGGGCCATCACCAAGACATGAGCACCCTTTCCTGCACGTACCCCCTCCCTCCAGAAGAGGAGTGATACTAGACCCCCACCTTAGAGAATCGCCCAGGAACGAGGGCAGCTGGATGATGAGACACAGAAGGACCTCAAGAGGAGGAAGTTGTGCTTTACTTGTTGGGAGCCCTAGGCACCAGGCCATCTGTGCACAACTGGCAAAGCCCACTACATCGAGGTCTTCTCAGATAGTGACCAGGAAGACGAGGTGGAGCAAGAATGTGGTGTGGGAGACGGTGAGAGAGGGGACCACCACCACCACCACCTCCACAGGGGGGGGGCATCCTTTGCCCCATCCAAGGGAGTCCTTGCTTCTTTATGCGGGATCCCCAAATTTCTAACATTGAGGATCAGAGGCACAATATAGGGGCAACAAGTGTCCGTCTTACTTGACAGTGGGACTACCCACAACTTCATAGATGCTTAGTTGGTTCAGAGAAGGGGCCTCACCACAACCGAGTTTGAGGGCTTCTCAGTCTTGGTGCCGGGTGACCGAACCATGCAGTGCACTCGATATGTGCTCACTTTGACGATGGCCATAGGGAACTACTCTATGACACACCATTTCTTTGTGGTTGATGTGCCAGACACCAACGTGGTGATGGGTGTCCAGTGGTTGTACTCCCTTGGGCGAGTTATCACTAATTGGAAGAAGTTGGAGATGGAGTTCACCGGCTTGGATGGCAAAATGTTGGTCCTTAGAGGCATGCATTCATACCCACCCCAGACAGTCTCAACGGATAGGATGGAGGCAGATCTACGACATGGAGACATAGCATGGGCAGTAGAGCTGAGGGTTTCAGAGGTTGGGGGGAAAGCCCAGCCACCACCTCTAGACATACAGGCCTTGCTAGATAGGTACTCAGTGGTATTTGGAGATATTCCGCCAGGGTAGCCACCAAACATGGGATTCGAGCACACCATCGAGCTGGAGACTGGTGTGCAGGCAGTGATTACCACCCCTTATAGGCATCCTAAGGCCTATAAGGACGAGATTGAGCGGACCATCAAAGAATTGTTGGCATTGAGCCACATCAAGCCAAGTTCCAGTCCCTTTGCTTCTTCACTGGTGTTGGTGAAGAAGGATGGAACCTTGCACATGTGCATTGACTACTGGGCTCTCAACAAGAAGACATTCAAGAACCAGTACCCCATTCCTCGCATCGATGAGTTGATGGATGAGCTTAGAGGAGCCAAGTACTTCTCTAAGATGGATCTACGTTCAGGGTACCATCATATCAGAGTGAGGGATTAGAATATCCCCAAGACAGCCTTTAGATGCCATTATGGGCACTTCGAGTTCCTGGTCATGCCCTTTGGGTTAACCAATGCCCCAGCTACCTTTCAGTCATGTATGAACCATGTGTTCCGGAGGCAGTTGAGGAGGTTTGTATTGGTGTTTTTTGATGACATATTGGTATAGAGCAGAACTTGGGAGGAGCATCTCCAACACTTGGAGGAGGTGTTGCGTATCTTGGAGGAATAGCAGTTCTATGCCAAGCTGTCCGAGATGCTCTACTTGGGGCATATCATTGGCGCAGATGGGGTGAAAGTCCATGAGGAGAAAATACGAGTTATTCCTGATTAGCCGGTACCAAGAGATGTGACAGCATTGAGGGGCTTCTTGGGCATCTGCACATATTACTAGAAGTTCGTCAAGGAGTTTTCGCAATTAGCAGCTCCCCTCACAGATTTGACTAAGAGAGGGGATTTCGCATGGACAAATGGGGCACAGTCAGCTTTTGACCACCTCAAGGAGGTGATGAGTACTTGTCCAGTATTGGCACTTGCGGACTTCTCCCAACCCTTCACCGTGGAGTGTGATGCATTTGGGGAGGGAGTTGGGGCAGTATTATCTCAAGATGGGCACCCCATTGCTTTCAAGAGTCAGAAGGTTTTACCCCATGAGAGGTCATATTCTATATATGACAAGCAGATGTTGGCCATCATGCATGCCTTGGCTAAATTTCGGCAATATTTGGTGGGTAACAGATTCCGGGCGAAGACTGATCACAACAGTCTTCATCACTTCATGGGAGAGCAAGGCCTCAACGACAGAGAGCAGAGATGGGTCAGCAAGGTGCAATCCAATGATTTTGACATAGAGTATGTGCAGGGAAAACACAATGTGGTGGTTGATACCCTATCCAGGAGACCTTCATGAGCTTACCATGATTGGAAGGCCCAATTGTTGGTTGAATATTCTAAGGACAGGAGAGCATGCGAGATTCTGGAGGGGACCCACGTAGATGAGTGCTATCGGGTGATGGACGAGGTCATCTACTACAAGGAGCTCATATTTCTGGTTCCCAACTCGCAGTTGAGGGAGAGAGTGCTCCAAGCAGCACGTGACTTGCCATTGTCAGGGCATCAAGGGTTCAGGAAAACATACATGGCAATCAAGGAGTGTTTCACATGGAAGGGCCTCAAGGGGGACGTGTTGAGGCATGTACAGGAATGTGAGGCATGTTAGAGGAACAAAGGGGAGTTGATTCATCCCGCCGGGTTACTACAATCGCTTCCCATCCCCGAGGGGAAATGGGAGAGTATCTCCATGGACTTCATCACCGAGCTCCCCACAGTACAGGGCAAGGATTGCATCTATGTAGTAGTTGATCCATTGACTAAGTATCCCACTTTTTCGCCATCTCCACCCGGTATTCGGCTTCACAGGTTGCAGAGTTGTTCTTCAGGAAGGTCTTCCAGTTGCACGGGCTTCCTAAAAACATAGTGAGTGACCGAGACAGCAGATTCATGGGAGGATTCTGGCAGGAGCTCTTCAAGTTGGTTGTACTGAGCTCGCCCCTAGCACGAGCTACCACCCCTAGACAGATGGCCAGACCGAGCGAGTTAATTAGTGGTTGGAGGGGTAGCTGAGGAGCTACGTGACTGGGCAGCAGAGGGCTTGGATTCGATGGCTTCACTTGGGCGAGTATTCTACAACACCACCCATCACATGCCCATCCGTATGACTCCTTGTTGTGCCTTGTATGGTTATGATGCATTGTCTTTTGCTAACATTGTTTTTAGAGACAGTCGGGCCCCAAATACCAAAGACTGGATCCTATAGAGCCAAGACATCCTCAACGCTCGCAAGGACAACTTAGTGACAACACAAAATCAGCAGAAGATGTACACAGATAGGCACTTTAAGGAGGGGGATTTGGTGTACCTCCGGTTACAACCATACAAACAGTCCATCTTGAAGCAGAAGGGGGGCGAGAAGCTACAGCCACGTTTTTATGGGTTGTACAGGGTGGTCAAACGAGTTGGGGAGGTCCTACGAGCTGGAGCAGGATTCACAACATATTCCATGTCTCAAGCCTCAAAAAGGTGTTGGGACAACAGGTGACAGCAGCGGTTGAGTTACCGCCACTGGATGATGAGGGCCATTTGTCTTGGAGCTTGAGGCCATTTTGGAGACACGGGAGAGGAAGATGAGGAACAGGACCATTAGGGAGTTTCTGGTACGTTGGAAGAACTTGTCGGATGAGGATGCCACATGGGAAGGTGAGCACAGTCTGGAGCACCCAGCACTGAAGTTGCTTGAGGGCAAGCAACATTTGGGAGGGGAGGATTGTCATGTCCCTTCCCAAATAAATTTGCAATAGGTTTTGGTCTCCCCACAATTTTGCTTAAAATTTTGATAAGTAAAAGAACCCAAGCATTTTTTACTTAGGGACTTAAATGAAAGGAAGGTTGGATTAAATTGCTAGTGGAAGGTGGGGGCCACCCACATGGGAAAACGCACTTGGGCACTTGGGCAATTCGAATTGCCTTGGAGGGGAAATCGTATGGCTTGTGGAGGGGCCCACATGGAGGAAAAGGAAGCCCAAAAAGTTACAAGGAGGAAGAGCTCCTCAATTGAGGCATTCATTCACACTTGCACATCGAACTCACTTGTGTTTGCTCAAGTTGCTTAGCCGAGTTAACTGGCTATTTAGCCACAAGTCTCTAAGGCGAGAGATTCAACCTTACCTTCGGGGGACTACGAGTGCCACCCTAGGAAGGCATTTTCAGATTATCTTGAGGAGCCCCGGGGAAGATTTGTGCCCATTCCACTCATCCCACAGACCAGTAGAGCGTATTTCTGGATCACACAGAGAGGGAAACATGCAGTTGTGACTGGGGGTTCATCCGGGCAGCACTTGCCGTAGAAACTTGGAGAGTTGGAGTACGTAAGTGGACCAATCTTTGGGAGGATTTTTGGAGCAGGAGGTTGTTGCATTTGAGCAGTTTGAATTACATCCTTGGAGGACTACGCAGAGGGCCAGATTGGGCTCACGTGGGAGTTGAGGGAGAGAGCTACAGCACTGGGATCAGCTGGGAGAAGGGTGGAAATCCATAGGGGACAACATCTCAGTGATTGGGGCAGATTTGGAGAGCTTTCCCAGCACATTTCAGACAAGCCGAGTTTGCCAATTTAAGGAGGAGGACGTGCTCCTTGGGGGTCGATTTTCAGGGGTCTGAACTAGACCAAACCCTTCCTAGGTTTTGGTAGGTTTTTGTTGAGGATCCGAAACCTAATGTTTCATAATTTTGTGAGCAAGGGAAGCAGTGGTTTCAGCACATCCTTTCCAATAGGCATCACAGTTTCTGGGCAGCGTGGATCACTTCTAGAGCAACAGTTGGGCAACCCTCAGATCATCATTTGCTCACCTGGGTTTTGTCACATTTGTCCTTGGAGACAAGCCCGAGTGCACCATTCCATTCACTATTGTATTTTCTCCATGAGGATTTAATAAAATGGCTCAGAAGTCCTCTATTTCCAGCGTATTCATGGGTGTTTATTGATTACATCTCATTTCTAGATATTGGTTTGTCTGTTTGCTTTATTTATTACTAAATTTCCTAGTTAGGAACATTACATTGTCATTTTAAGCATCTACATAGGCCAAGATATTGATATTGTCGGAGACCAAATTTTATCTCAAGGGGTCAAATTGTTTGTCACTTGGAGGGGCCCAAATGCAATTAAATTGAAGGTCGAGTCACTCAATTCCTTGGGAGGTCGAGTTCACTTTCTAAGCAAATCGAGATTTCCATTATTCTGGAAAGCGAGTTCCTATAGTAGGCAGAATTATCACTGCCTTCTAAGGCCAAGTTGCTAAGTTTGGTTTCTATTCACAGGAGGGTCGAGTTGTATTAGTTGGGGGCAGAATATTGGAGGTTGAATTGCATCAGTTGGAGGGTCGAGTTATCAGACCTTGTGGAGGCCAAGTTAATCTTCTTAGGAGGTCGAATTCCATTGAATTGGCTTGGAAACCGAGTCTACCAATTGTTAGTTGAATTATCTTCCTCTCTCGGGCCGAATTACTTCTAGTGCGTGTTTTTCTTCTCAGTGGGTCGAACCAATTTATGTAGCTGGTTGTCGGAGTATATTGAGGTTCCTTGTAGTGATTTGTATTGTAAATCCCTCCAATCAGATTAATAAAATTTATGAGTTGCCTCTTATCTACTCCAGTTTGCAAGTTTATTATTTTGGTTGCTATGTGTTTGACGAAATGAATCGCTGCTAATTGTTTGACGAAAGACATCAAAGAAATTTTTACAGATTTGTAGATTGTTAACACTGTAATTTAGCTTCAATACATTACAATGGTATCAGAGGATGATCTTGCTAAATGTGGGTCTTAAGCAAAGTCAAGGACTCATGGAAGCCAGAAAGGATCCAGAACCAAACAATATGGCAAGTACCATAAACGAAATAATCAAAATGTAAAAGATGATGATAGAGATGTTGGGGAAATTGACTCATAGCACAGTAGGAAATCAGAGCCATTATACCCACCATGCCCAAATGTTTGGACAATGCATCGAAGGGGCAAGACATAATTACAACAGAGGTGGAATCATTTGCAAAAAATTAGAAGACGTACCATTTGCTGAGACTAATATTTAGGCATCCCTCTCCTTTTGGGAGTTTTGTCAACTAAGGAATAGGCACAAATCGGTGGGGTTTGGCAGGAATTACGCAAGAATGATAGAGCGGATCGAAGCATGTGCGTCATCAATGGCAGCAAAGGAAAAAGAAGGTTGCAGATCTAACAATGGAAAAGCAGTTAAAGGCCAAAAAGCAAGGTTGAAGTGAACCCTAAGACAGCCTTTAATACACTACTCAAGCTATCATATGAGGCTAATAACATCCGCAGGTGTGAGAGGCACTTAGATCTACCTCGTGAGATTTACGAGTCATCTCTGTTGGAGAGCTCGTTGAAGGCTCAAGTTGGAGAGGTGGTCAAGAGAGTTGAGCATCCATCTTTGGGCCAGCCATTGATGAGGTGCAAGTAGATGCAAAGGCATCTAGCAAGGTCACAGGGCTTTCAGATGAGAACCACCAGAGAGAGTTTGAGCGTATCAAGACAGACCTTATGGCGATGAAGAAATAGACCCAGTCACTCCGAGGCATTATCTTGCAGGAGATCAATAAACTTGACAAGCTTGGAGTGGTGTGTGCCAAGTTAGAGGCCAAGCTGTCTAACATTGGGGGACAGCTAACATCCCTAACTGGGCAACAAGAGGAGCATATGTTGGAATTTCAACACAACCCTCTTTAGGAGCACATTGATAGGGGGCCTATAACACTATTAGCCCACCTCTATCCATTGGAAAGAGAGAGGCAGACTTCTCGATCTTATGGGTTGACCAAGTCAATGAGACAGAGTAACATGAGTTGAACATGGTGCAGCATCAGCATGGAGGGTTTGTTTCGTGTACAGGTGTTCATGCATTTGATCCCTCTCTCGGGGTTGGATGGCGAGATATCTTGAGTTGGTACTTGGTGGAGTGGGCTAGACTTGTGGAGATAGTCTGGGGTGCGGCTCAGCAGGAGCTTTTGGACATCAAAAATACTGGAGGCTCAGGTTGGCATTGGGATCTGGGTGGAGCTTTCCATCATGTACCAGAGGTGCAAAACGTCTATGTCATTGACATGGTGACAGACTCGATGACCAAGCACACATATTCGTTCACGGAGTTCCAGTCGGTTTGACAGGAGAATGGGTAGACTTCAAGAGATGTCTTAGCACATTGCCCATCTATGGGGTTGCAGGGTGGTCAACATGCTCTGGCAGAAGTTATTCAGATGGGATGGCATTGGTATGCCACCATGCAAGCAATATATGGAGACGATGTTCTTCCATTGATGCACTAGGCACAGGGACCATCAAGGATAAGCACAGTGATGACACCCTCACTGGCATATGATGAGTTATGTCACTCAGATTTACCAGGACAAATTAGGACGGGTGATTCAAATCACAGTAGATTCACTAGTGAGATGACGGATACATCGGCACATGCAAGATACCAGGCGATACGAGGTGGTACAGCAGTGGGCAATGGTATCCAATGGTGTGCAGAGATATGCCACAGTGTATAGTGGTATGCAAAAGAGTATAAGGGCACATGGTTGTATGCAATGGTGTATGATGCAGAACATTGGGATGTTGAAGTGTTGCCTCCGAGGAGACCTCCTGACAATGATGTCAAGCATACCATTGGGGTTGGCTTATGCAGGACCATTAAGGGGACAAATGAGCATCTGGGAGCATTGTATTCATCAAAGAGTGGTCTTCAATCGAGATATCAGCAGATCAGAGGTGGAGAGAGGGACATTCACGGGACTACCCTTAGGTATTCATATGGACTTTTGGTCATGCCCTTGGGGACCCACACACCTATCACTCTCTAGTATTGCTTACAGTTGCAAAGGGTTTGGTTGTTGCCCCTTGATGCTCTCGTCACGAGCAGCAAGACACAGGAGGCTCACCCGAGGTCATTCGATGAGACACAATGCATCATGGACAAGAGAGAGAGACTCCCCAGTTGAGGCATATGGCCGGTGCACGAGTTAGTGATTACAAGCTCAAGGATGGCATGATCTACTGTAGAGGTAGTATATGTTCCGCCCCTAAATTCACACTTAGGGGAAGGATCATGGGAGAGATGCATGATACACCTTCAGCAAGATATTTAGGGGCATTATATAAGCAAGAGGTACAATAGATGGTAAACCTCTTTTATAGGAAGGTGTTTAGGCTATAGAAAGTATCTAGGTACATCATTACGAGATGAAGTAGCAAATTTCATTGTGTGATTTGGCAAGAGCAAGGCAATTTAGCATGCACTGGGTTGATTCTTAATGCCCGGTGTCCCTCTATTGTTTGCATGCAAGGATCAGAGATGAGGCACAGATGAGTTCCAACAGTTATCAGTACTAGACAGCAACAGTCAATAGGGGTTGGGAGTTGTGAACTTCCGATTTGGCTATGGGATCCAAGGATCTAGTTGATTGATCGATCACTCCACTTCTTGATGAGCAGGGTTATGATAGCGTGTGATCCAGTTTATTCTTAGGTTGACACGTGGAGGATCATTGAGGTATTCACCATATGGCGAGGCAGCTTTTCCCTATTGGTGCTCAGGATTGAGACTAGACATGGATTGGTAGACTCTAGCATCATTGAGTTGCCTTTATAAGATGGGCATGGCTTTGATCATTTTACCGGTATTGTAGCCGACAATTACAGGAGGTGTTGATTCAATATGGGCACAATAAACATACAATTATGATCAAAGTAGCACAGTGCCCGTATGGTGGTTTCTAGTGGAGCCTTGTGCAGGACCCTAGGGTTACAGGGCTTGGCAGTTCAACTACCATTAGGGGTGAGTTGATCTTTACAGGGGGGAGATCACTCAAATCTTCCATTAGACCTCACTTTTGCAGAGAGCGTTTCACTTCTCAGTGATTCACTGATGTTGTGGGGCACCTCACTAACATCGTAATATGATCATTAGGAGGAGGTCGTGGTTAGTTCTCACGAACGAGGATCCTTTTCTGCAGGAGTTGGATTTTACCCTCAAGAGTGCACTCTTGAGGTACACAGGATTGGTTCCCCAGTAGAGAAACTTCTTGAGGAGTTGATCAAGATTTTGCATTATCGAGATGCTTTACTTATCGATGATATGCAGAGGGTCTTTGAAGTATATGCCTTTGAAGTATATGCCTTGTTGAACAGTGAGTGGAGTGAGGGATGCTTCACATTGATCAGCACGGTTTGGGACCCCAGTATCATGGGATTCATTCAAGTTGGGATAGTACAATGGTTTGGATTGGCTCATCAGCACATTCGCAACCCTAGTATTAGTTTGGATCAGCTTATGAAGCGGCAACATGTGATGGCATTGCTCGAGGACAATCAATTTTGGGGAGGAAGGACAGTAATGTACCCAATTTTTAGATTACCTTGTGATGAGATTAGGAAAGATTTCCACAACTTATGTCAGCCAGGTCATAGGAGCGAGATTGCATTATTGGTGGGCCCAAAGGGTTTTGAGGAGTTTATTGGTGCCCGACTGGGATTGCGTGCCATTTTTCATCATCAGGATCAATTATGCATACTTCGATCTTGGTTCCGTTACATTCTGACGATTTCCATAAAACAAAGTTATTATCGGGGATATTTTAATTACTTACACTTAAGGTGCTATTTGGGACTGATTATTTGGAGGACCACCTTAGTGTAATAGCTCGTTGGAATTGAGACAAAAAGATCTACAAGACAAGATGATGAAAAGGCGCTTTGGATGGCCAGTGTGATCATAGTGGCAACTTAAGCATTTTTTGGGGATATAAGTGACTTTAATGAGTTAATAAAAAATCACTTATTAAATAAAAGGAGGAAAAGTGCTTTTATCTAATGGGTAAATAAAAAGGGGCAAAAGCCGCTTACAGAAAAGAAGAAAAAATGCACTAAGTGGCTTATTAATCAAATAATAAAAGGATATTTCTAGAAGATTGGAGAAGATCCAACAAAGTCTTATAAAAGGGGAGAGAAGGCCATTTCCCATTCATTTTGATTGATGATTATTCTCTTGATGGTTGAGTGTGGCTCTAGCGAGTCTAGCACGAGAGTTTTAGGCGAGACTCTCTTGTTGGTCTCAGTGGACTTTGAGTGCCACCCTAGCTGGTTCAACTAATTTTGGTGGACTTCGAGTGCCACCCTAGTTGGCTTGTGGAGAAATCATTCAGGTTTCTCATTTGTACTTCAATGCAAGTGATCTTGGAGCAATTCTTCAAGTGTCGAGATTGAGATTTATTTGTCGAAGACAATTTGGGAGGTCGATCCATTATTTCTTCAAGGGCCAAGCTGACATTTATTGTCAAAATTTTCTTAAGAAGGTTGAGTACCAGAATTTATTGGGGGTCAGTTCCTTCCTTTAGTAGGTCAAGTCTTCCTTCTTGGAGAGGTTGAGTTGTCTCCTCTTTAAGAGGTCGAGTGCTTCATTTGGAGCGAGCTATTGGGTGGAAGACCGAGTCTTTCATATTTAGGCAACAATCATTGTTGGGATCATAATTATTTACCGTGCCAAAGATATCAATATTGTCGAAGACAAAAGTTTAAGTCAAGGGGTCAAATTGTTTGTCACTTGGAGGGGCCGAAATGCAATTAAATTGAAGGTCGAGTCACTCGATTCCTTGGGAGGTTGAGTTCACTTTCTTAGAAAATCAAGATTGTCATTATTTTGGAGATCGAGTTTCTGCGCTAGGCAGAATTATCGCGTTGCTAAGTTTGGGTTCTATTCACAGGAGGGTCGAATTGTATCAGTTAGGGGATGAATATTAGAGGTTGAATTGCATCAGTAGGAGAGTCGAGTTATCAGATCTTGTGGAGGCCAAGTTAATCTTCTTAGGAGGTCGAATTCCATTGTATTGGCTTGGAGGCCGAGTCAACCAACTGCTATTTGAATTATCTTCCTCTCTCAGGCCAAATTACTTCTAGTGCGTGTCTTTCTTCTCGGTGGGCCAAACCAATTTGTGTAGCTAGTTGCCAGAGTATATTGAGGTTCCTTGTAGTGATTTGTATTGTAAATCCCTCCAATCATATTAATAAAATTTATGAGTTGCCTCTGATCAGAAGGAAAAATGCACTACGTGGCTTATCTATAAAATAATAAAAAGGAGATTTCTAGAAGATTGGAGAAGATCCGACAAAGTCTTATAAAAGGGGAGAGAGAAGGTCATTTCCTATTCATTCTAATTGATTATTATTCTCTTGATGGTTGAGTTGGGCTCAAGATAGTCTAGCATGAGGGTTTCAGGTGAGACTCTCTAACAAGTTTCAGTGGACTTCAAGTGCCACACTGGCTAGTTCTTCAGCTGATTTCAGTGGACTTTGTTTGTGGAGAAATCATTTAGGTTTCTCATTTGTACTTCATTGCAGGTGATTTGGGAGCAATTTTTTAGGTGTCGAGATTGAGATCGATAAGTCAAAGATAATTTGGGAGGTCTAGTCATTATTTCTTCAAGGGTCAAGCCGACATTTATTTGCCAAGATTTTCTTAAGAAGGCTAAGTATCAGAATTTATTGGGGGTTGAATTCCTTCCTTTAGTAGATTAAGTCTTCCTTCTTGGAGAGTCTGAATTGTCTCATCTTTAACAGGTTGAGTTCTTCATTTGGAGCGAGCTATTGGGTGGAAGACCGAGTTTGTTATCTTTAGGACACAATCATTATGGGGATCAGAATTATTTACCAAAGTTGGAATTGCCAAGATCAATTGCCAGAGTTCAATCTACTTACCAAAGATATTGATATTGCCGACACCAAAGTTCAATTGAGGGGGTCAGATTGTTTTTCACCTGGAGGGGCCGAATTGCAATTAAATTGAAGGCCGAGTCACTCAATTCCTTGGGAGGCCGAGTTCGCTTTCTTAGCAGACCAAGATTACCATTATTCTAGGGATCCAGTTCCTACAGTAAGCAGAATTATTGTTGCCTTCTGAGGCCAAGTTGTTGAGTTTGGAGTCTATTCACAAGAGGGTCGAGTTGTATCAGTTGGGGGCAGAATATTGGAGGCCGAATTGCATCAGTTGGAGGGTCAAGTTATCAAATTGTGTGGATGTTGAGTTAATCTTCTTAGGAGGTTGAATTCCATTGTATTGGCTTGGAGACTGGGTCTACCAGTTGTTGGTTGTCGAAGTATATTCAAGTTCCTTATAGTGATTTATATTGTAAATCCCTCCATTCAGATTAATAAAATTTCTGAGTTGCCTCTTATCTACTTTCGTTTGCATGTTTATTATTGTAATGTCCCCAATTTTTGGATTACCTTGTGGTGAGATTAGGGGGGATTTCCATTTTGTCAGCTAGGTCACAAAAGCAGGATTACATTAATGGTAGCCTCAAAGGGTTTTGAGGAGTTTTATGGGGGCCGATTGAGATTGCTTACCATTTTTCATCATTAGGATCAGTTCTGCATAATTAAATCTTGGTTCCGCTGCATTCTGACAATTTCCATAAAACAGAGTTATTTATTAGCACTAGGTTTGTACCTTTCCAAGAGGTCCAAATGTTTTGATGATCAGTTGACAATTTTATTTAGAAACAATGAAGGGTTAGGTATTGAGCTATGTTATAAAAAAATTATTAAAGGGTGACATAAAGCTTATAAATATTTCAAAAGAGTTTATTTAAGTTATATCTCAGATTTCCCTAAGTTTTGCAGCAAATTGGAGCCTATCGAATGCCTACAATTGGCGCTATGAAAATATTTTGCAATGCACTACGATATATTTTTATAGCGCCTATAGAAAGTTTTAAAATACAAAGTTTCAAACCGTCTTTCCTATCATTTCAAGCGCCCAAACCATTTTTCAAGAAGTTTAACCCATGTTCAAGCTTAATGTGACATTTGGTGGGATTTCAAAGTCTTAGAGAAGGTTTTAAAACTAAACCCTAAAACTGCAATTTTCTGTAAAAAGGTCATTTCCAGCAAACTAGCAAAAGCATTCAGGAGAGTAGCAGAAGGGTTACAAGGTCAAAATCAAGTCAAGACAGGTTGAGCATGCTTGTTCAAGCTGCAGTAACCATGGAAGAATGACCAGGTCTACCCTTTTGACATAGTACATGAATATAGAAAAAGGGGGAATTAAATTTTGCAATAAAACCCTAATTTTGACTAAGTTACTACATCAGGCTTCATTGGATCCTTTTGACAGTCAAGTTAGGATACTCCAGGGCCAAATACATATATCATCAAGGTTTTTTGTGGCTTGCAGGCACGCACATCAGGTTCCTGTGGTTTTCGTCAAATAGTCAACAAGAAGGAGAAATGGCAGCACTCTGTTTTTCCCTATTTTAGTCACCTTCTTCAAGCACAGTTTCCGAACAATTGAAAAGGAATTTTAAGAATACAAAAGAGGTTTTTTTGTTAACGGGCTGATTTAAAAAAACCTCTTTCAATTTTTACCCAACTATCATGGTTTGGAAAATACAAAGGAATCTTTGAGGCCTATTTTTCCAAATTTTGTAATTCTAATATTTCTTGTTTTAGTCATTGTTTTCAAAAGCAGTTTCTGAATATATGAAGATGAATTTTGGAAAATCAAAAGAGGTTTTTTGAGGAAATGGACCAAATAACAAAAGACTCTCTTAGTTTTCTGAAATCTATCATGATTTGAGAGATTTGGATGTATCTTTAAGGGATATTTTTCCATATTTTTCGAAATTTTGTTTCCTATAAAAATGTCAAATCAATAGCTGAAGGACACCTCATCAATTCGACTTGGGGATCATATATTATCTTCTCCTTGATTATTTAAAACAGTAAACTAAAGATGGATGAAGAGGGTTTCAGATCCATTTCTTTTGGATCTTAAGGATTATTGTAATTAACACTTTCTACAAATTGTGGACCTAAAACCTATGTAATATTTCTATAAATTAAATGTAAAAGGAGAACAAATGGTTGGACTCTGAAACAAGGTAGTCTCTTTTTGTTGTGTGTGATGATCAAATTATTTATCTTTTCAAGTGCCAAGATGACTAGGATATTATGTTCATGATACAAAGATTCCTGTGATGGTATACTCAACCAGTTTTCTTCTGTGATAGTTTCTTTTCTATGTGATATCATTTATCTTTTATCTTCTGATGTTTAAATGAGATTATGTGACAGAATTCATTAGTTAATGCTCTGGTTCATATGGTTTAGACATTTGCACTCCTCCTAAAACTTGCAAAATTCATGTTTCATGTCTTGCTTAAGTGGATTGTTTTCTCCTTCTACCACCATTCAGATGATGTTTAATATGTCTACAATTTGCCATCTATCTTGCCTCTGTCCCTCTTGAGTCATACAGTGAATATCTTGGTCACTGCATCTAAAAACTTGATTTGTTGGCTACATTGCCCAATGGATTAATTGCTTCATCCCAGCCAAACCCTATTTCCAGCACAACCCTACTGAAGATCTAGCCATTGTTTGAAGACACAGCAAGTTGCTAAGCTTAGTGATTTGGTTGTCAGAGAGAGACCTCTTTGGATTGAAGGGGCTAGCTTTCAAGATTAGTTTGAACAGGTTACCTTAGGAAGTTTTTTCTTACAGCCAAGAAACTTTTTGAGTGCTAACATTATTAACGAGCATATTTAATTAATTATGCTCAAGGTGTTGTTTCAGGTTGATTACTTGGAGAAACACCTTAGTGTAATAGCTCATTGGAATCGATAAGAAAAGATCTACAAGAGAGTGATAAAAAGGAGCTTTGGGAGGCCAGTGTGATCACGGTGGCAGCTTAAGAATTTTCTAGAGATAAAAGTGACTTTAATTAGTAATAAAAAGTCACTTATTGAATAAAAAGAGAAAAAGTGTTTTTATCTAAGGGGTAAATAAAAGGGGGCAAAAGCCCCTCGGAAAATAGGAGGAAAATGCACAGTGTGGCTTATTAATAAAATAATAAAAGGAGATTTCTAGAATATTGGAGAAATCCGGCAAAATCTTATAAAAGAGGAGAGAAGGTCATTGCTCATTCATTATGGTTTATGATTATTTCTTGTCGATTGATCGGGAGCTTAGGCAAGTTTCTCTTGAGGGTTTAGGCGAGACTCTCAAACTAGTTTCGGTGGACATCATTGCCACCCTAGCTGGTACTCACCAATTTCGGTGGACATCATTGCCACCCTAGTTGACATTACGGGAAAATCACACAGGTTTTCCATTTGTGCTTCGATTGCAAGGTATTTAGGAGATATTTCTTCAGTGGGACAAATTGGTTATTATTGTCGGAGTTAGAGATTAGATTGTTGTTGAAGACATTTTCCAGAGTCGAAGGCGAGTTGATTGGAGGACCGAATTCATATTCCATAGAGGTTGAATTTATCTGTTGGAGTCGAGTTTATTTGTTGGTTCGAATTTATTTGTTGGATCCCAGTTTATTTGTTGGGGCCAATTTTATCTACTAGGGTTGAGTTTATTTGTCGAAGCCCAGTGTATTTGCTGAGGACGAATTTATTTGTTGGGGCCGAGATTATTAGTTGGAGATCTTTATTTGTTGGGGCTAAGATTATTTGTTGGAGATCATTGTTTGTTGGGACCAAGATTATTTACCAGAGATCTTTATTTGTTGGGGCTGAGATTATTTGTTGGAGATCTTATTTGTTGGGGCCAAGATTATTTGTCAGAGTTGAGCTTATTTGTTGAGGCATTTTTATCATTATAGGAGGGGTCGAGTTGCTGACTATAAGAGTGTCACATTGATTGAATTATTTGTTGTTGTATTAATAGGTTCTCAAATTAATATTCTCCATGTAAATCTCTTGATCAAACTAGTAAAAGTTTGGTTGTGCCTTAAAATATTTCTGCTATAAGTGTTTATAACTTTATTTGTTTTGCATACAAAGTGTTCGAAGAAAAGCTTGCACACAAAGTGTTTGTCAAAATTCTTAAAAGAGAAAATTTGATATTTTTGCAAGTTGTGCTAGCATATTTCAGATGCAGAATATTACAATTACTTTGGCTGCTATGTGTTTGACGAAATGAATGTCTGCTAATTGTTTCACAAAGGCATCAAAGAAATTTTTAAAAATTTGTCGAGTGTTAACACTGTAATTTAGCTTCAGTACATTACATACACTCAAAGAAGAGGGCAACATACCAATTTATGGTGGCAATGGGGCAACCAAAAACATTATAAAGTACCGAATCATAATGTTAAATACCTATTTTAAATTTACTTCAATTATAGTTGGGTGATGTTGTGTGCACCCCTTTATTTATTTAAATAGACAAAACATTTACATGACAGCAATTTGTTATCAGATCAGTAAACGGATTGTTGATGTTCAAATCCACACGTAACTGGAAAAACATATGACATCGTGATTATTCAAACACGAAAAAGGAAAAGAGCAAAAATAAATTGTTATTGAAGATTCAAAAGGCAAGTTGTTTAAAGAACATATACCTTATTATTAAGAAGATAACATACCAAAGACTAATAACAATACATATGAGAGAACTGAAAGAGGTAAATAATAACCTGGTCTATTTTGAGTCTGGACTTCGACCACATTTACTCTGGTGGCATTTCAATTTGAATTCCATATCTTATAACACACAAGTACCCTTTAAGAGTAATACTACCCAATGTTATCAGAACCAAACCGGAAAACCTTGTGGACCAAGAACCAGTTGAAACTAGACCGGAACCAGTAAAAAACCAGACCAAAAAAATAGTCGACCAAAAACACATAGAATATTCAAATTTTAAAGAAAAACATATATATTATCTGAATACACATGAATCCAAACCATTTATGCACAAATAAGCAAAAGTTCTCATTTATATAGCATGTAAGGGTGCACATAACCAAAATAACCCTGAGTGCAATCCATCTCTAAACCAAAAATACATCAAGAAATATGCTCTATATGGCCTCTAGCATCCAAAAAACCTCATGCTACAACAAATACCTACCTATCATCAAAATCATTGCCTATATTGGAATAATCGTCATCAATATCTCCCTTTAAGCATTAAAATAAGATAGAAAGAACATAGCATGTCAAGTCAATATTTTGTTTTAGCAATGGGTATATTTTTAGTAAGTTCATGATAGAGGAGTTCGACAACCAATGCCACTAACATCAAGGTACATAAAGGGTTTGGTGCTCTTGATTAAATACTAGTTGCATACCCTCATACATGACAAAATCTGATGGAAACGTTGCAATCCCCTCAATCTTGAAATCCTGAAAATTTGATAAATCTAATGAATTTTGAGTGAGAACTAAAATTCTACTTTCTCCATATGAAATCCAATGAGGTCGGAACCACTCTCAAACATCCTGAGTCATTTCATGGTAATGTTAAAAATTTAAGTAAATACTAAAAGGATGAAAATGAAAGATAAAGGAGAATTGCATAGCAATATCAAGGCCATAGGCTTATATATTAGGCTGCCCACTCAAAAATTCTTCTTTTTTCTTAAAAAAATTACAATTGGAACATCTTTAATTGAATTGTACAGAATCGGTCAGTTCAGTACAAAACCAATCAGTTTAATGAAAAATGGTCAGTTCAGTACCGAACCGGTCGATTCCATTACAGAACTAGCCAATTCGGCACCGAACCAGCCATTTCCAATTCCAAACATCCAACCAAACCGATTTGGTCCCCAAACTGGTTGAATCGGTCGGTTTCAAGTGTTCCGGTCCGATTCTAATAACACTAATACTACCTCATTCCATGACTTTGGAAAAATAATGCCACCCAACTCTTTATTGATCAATGTCATTGTAGCCAAATCATAGTTCTTATTGAGTGGATGTATGAACTAACATCAATATAGGTGTCATTATGAAAAAATGTTTCAAACATACAAACAAGTCTAGCCTTCCTTTCATGATGAAAAAGGTGCACTTAGTTGAATGATTATTCTTGATTCTAAACTAGGGCAATCTATTGAGCATTGAGCAAAGAATGTAAGTATACAGTGTTCACATAAGAATAATTTTCTGTGAAAAACCATAAACGTATTGCTTTACAGCACTAAACGTATTTTTTCCAGCACCATTTGACGTCACCTACCATAAAAGTTTTCCATTATGTCCATCATTTATATAACTCGAGCATTGGTCATTTTCTAGTTGTTGCCTCAAAATCTAGCAGAACCCATGAGATGTCTCACAAGGCAAAGGCCAGACCTTATTGCAACAATAAGGAAGATTGGCATTGTCGCCTCAGCAATTTTCCTCCTGCTCTTTAGTGGAATTGCACCACAAGGAAGGCTTCCCAGTGATCACCTAAAGGTATTCTATGTTGAATGGCTCAAGGTGATGTAAATGTAGACTAGATAAAGATACTCTTCAATGGAAAAAGACAATTCATATTTGTATAGGAGCAGTGTATCATATACCAAGACCTAAAAGATGCATGAGTGACCTAGGGTTTCAAGATATAGATCAATAAATGAATATCTAGGCATACAAGCACCAAGAAAGGGTTTGTAAATGATGTAATCAACAAAGGAGAAGGCAAACCCTCAAATTAAGCCCCAAGTTGAAGCCCTAGCGAGGGTTAAAGTTTTTCTAGGGCCACTTGGTAATACCATCTCAAATTCAAGTGAAAGCATCCACTCATTAGAGACAGTGGCCATAAATGCATCATAGTGGACCATACGTAAATATTAAGGGCATAGTAAGACTTCAAATTGGTATAACCTTCAAATATCTAACTAGACCAAGTCCCACAAAAGTATTCCTTACCTTATTGGGGGTGGCTAGACGGTCAACCCTATTAGATGCTTTTAGCCCCTAAGGGGAGGTGACATGTCCAAGGTCAACCTTTCAATTCATAGGCACTTATGGTAATGGTGGCAACAAAGGGGAAAGAATTCATGGCTTGGTGCCCTAGCCATGGGACATGGAGGTCCTCACAGGAGTGTATAGATGTGTGAGGGGAGCAATCATGAGGGCATGAGTTACCCTATTCCTCAACCTGCTTTTTCCACCCCTTTGGTGCGTCTTTTACTTCTTTTTTATAATGCTTCAATAAAAAGCATAGCTTAGGTGTCAAAGCTTGCTTTAATGATGTAGCATTTATTCACCCCTTTAGGATGAGTCGGTTTCTCGTCCAATAGGGTTGGGGCATGCAAGGGTTCCTTATTATATGATGGAGCACTTGGTGCTCAGCAACCAAGTGATAGCTAACTAGGGGAGTAGAACTCATGCTAAAAAATTTCCCACACATTAATTATTGTCCTAGCCATCTTTTGCATTTTATCTTTTCCTTTTCTTTTGTGACCATTTTATGTTTTTACCTTTCTTTTAGTTGCATCAATTTCCAAGGCAAAGTTTTACCGCCCAGACTTTGTTAAAATCTAAAAGTTCTATGCAGAATTTTAAAAATTCTTTGCAGAAACATGAAAGATCTATGCAGAAAACTAAATGTACTTTGCAGAAAATTGAATGGAATTGAATGTACTTTGCAGAAAATTGAATGGAATTGAATGTACTTTGCAGAAAATTGAATGTACTTTGAAGAAAATTGAATGGAACTGACGCAGAGCCGAGTGGAACAGATTAACAAACAAACAATTCATTGAATTAATATCTCTCAAAACTTGGTTCTATAAATGAATTATGGGCTATTTATTATGGCGGAGGAAAACTCTTGAATTCCTCAAAGGGAGAACTCCTTCCTAGATATTTCAAGGAAGTTGAGAGAAATCCTCTCAATTCTAGAAATCTATCCTAACTACTTAATCTCCAGCAAATTCTAGAAGTCTCCATAAAATCTAGAATTTTCTAAGATTCACCAAATTAAATAGATAAATAAATACAAAATAGGAGATGTTCCTGCATCAGGAACTTAATGTTATATGTTGTTACAATTACTTAGAATGCAAATTTCTTCTTCAAAACTTTTCAGATTAGCAATTGTAGATAGAAAATAAACTTAAGAATCATATGAAGATAACCAAGCACAAATATGAACACTAAGATTTTGGTCCAATGACCAGGGCAAAAATCCCTCAAGAGGGAAAACGCAAATGATTCTTCTTCTATTAGATTTCTTCAATTGTTCAGCAAAGCACACACACACACACACAGGGAATAAGAATGAATAAATTCACCAATGTCTAATCAACTTGTACACTTAGACATGAGAGAATATTTGGTGAGAGTTACAAATGGAATTGAATGAGGGAGTTACAAGTGCATTTAAGGAGGAGGGAGTTACACTTTTGTCATATATTGAATTAGTGAGAGAGGTTTGATTTTCCAAGTAAGAGATTCTCAATTTAATTTACTTATTTCATGAGAGAATTTGATTTTATTAATCCATTAAAGGTTAATGACTTTAGACTATTTTATAAATAATAGTATAATATTATTAATAATACTAGCAAGGATAAAAATATTAATCCTTGACTTGTATAATCATGATTGATTTGATTTTAAAGTGGATTCCATATGTCGAGATCATACTTGATCATTTAGACATGACTTTCTATTTTTGGAAATTCACTTCCAAATTGAAATGTGACTTACTATTTTTGGAAATTCATATTAGTCAGAGATAAAAATTTATTGTAGGTAGTTCAAACAGAACTGAAATATATGATTTCTTCTAGGAGAAATTCATCCCTGAGTTGCCAAATTTTAACACTCCCTCTCAGCTAGGGAGGAATTTCTTTCTGCACCAAAGATCTTTGTTGCCTCTAATCTCTTTCATTTATCTCAGTTCAACTCTGCTTTATAACATCTGTAACAATGAAGTCGCAATCTAAAGAAAAATCATCCACTTGAAACAAATTTGGAAAGGAAAGGATCATCACATGGACAAGACCCAAAGAAGTCACACAGACAAGAATCAAACACAACCAAGTTTCATTAAACGTCAAGTGGTGGAACACCTGCATCCTAGACAAGTCTCACTACACCTATTGGCTAGATAGGTGGTTGTTCCCACGTCCCAGACTATGGGTCGGATGCATACTAAGACCTACTCTTGTGGCACACACTACACAAGAGGTCCCTCATCCTCAAGAGCTTTTCGGCATCATTCCCTAATCCTATGAGCTTTGACAGGGGGGAAGGCAGCTCAGTGTTCTCGATCAGTTGTGACCACTTCCAGGGAGGGTCACGTCCATAAGTCCAAGTTGCTCTCTAAAAACCAAGAACTTTCCTTTCGATAAAGGCTTGGTAAGGATGTCAGTTATCTGATCACTAGTGGAGCTGTGATGGAGCCTCACGGCTCCTCTCTGCACCATGTCCCGAATATAGTGATACTTGATCTCAATATGCTTGGACTTATCATGAAACACAAGATTTTATGCAAGACGAATCCCACTCTTATTGACACAATATATAATTGTTGTGTCAAGAACTTGCTCAAATAGTTCCCCAAAAAGTTTTCTCAGCCAAACTGCCTCACAACTAGCCATGTTGGCAGCAATGTACTCATCTTTAAGTGTACTCAGTGCAACAGACTTTGCTTTTTGCTCATCCAAGAGATCATGACACATCCCAAGCTAAAGCAGCACCTAGAAGTGCCATTTCTATCAGTAGAGTTATCAGCCCAATCAGCATCAGTATATCCATGAAGTCTTACACTTTTAGTAGTGTATTTCAATCCTAGATTGATAGTTCCATGCAAGTATTTGAGTACATGTTTTGCAGCAATCCAATGGGCATGAAAGGGATCAATCATATGTTGACTTCAAGTGTTTACAACAAAGCATATGTTAGGGCTAGTGTTTACCAAAAACATCAAAGCACTAATGAGTTGTCTATACTCTGGGGGATTCGCTAGATTAGGTCCTGCAACTTTGCCACATAATTTCTTAAAGTTCATTTCCATAAGAGTATGCATGGACTTACATTCTACCATAGCAAATCTTTCAAGAAGCTTGATAACATATTTTCCTTGAGAAAGATAAATTTCACCAAATCTTTGCTAGACCCAGAAAGTAATGCATCAAACCAAGCTCTTTCATTTCAAATTCAAAAGCTAACCCCCTCTTACACTAGAGGATAAGTGGTTCTCCTCCTGTCGAGAATAAATCATCAACATACAATACCAAAAATCAAAGGTATACTTGGACTGTCTTGAAGTAGAGGTTTGGGTCTGCACTACTTCTTGTGAATCCAAGTTTTATCAGGTAGCTATCAATGCGAGCATACCAAGCTCTTGGAGCTTGCTTCAGCACATATAAGGCTTTCTTCAGTCTGCATACATGAGTTTCTCTATCATGCTCTTCAAATCCTTGTGGTTGTTCCATAAATACCTCTTCCTTGAGGAAGCCCTACAAGAAAGCAGTTTTCATGTCCATTTGGTGAAGAGTTCATCATTCGCTAGTAGCTAAGGCAACAACAGATCGAATAGTAGTATATTAAGCTACAAGTGCAAAATTCTCATTGTAATCTATTCCCTCTTTCTGAGAGAAACCTCTAGCTACAAATCTAGCCTTATATTTTTCAATACTACCATATGTACCATGTTTAATCTTAAACAACCATTTGGAAGTGACAACAGATTTACCTTGAGGTTTAGGAACCACTTCCCAAACATCATTTTGGATGATAGACTCGTATTCTTCAGTCATGGCATCTTTCCAGACTTGTTCTTTTGCAGCTTCTTCAAAGAAGCATGGTTCTACCTAAATGATGTTGCTCATGGTAGCAACATACCCTTGAAACCAACTTGGCTTCTTACTTTCTCTGAACGTTTTTCTTGGGGCAGTGTGTTGTTCAGCATCTTGCAAAGGATCTCACAACCATGGTGGTCTCTTTCTGGTAGGAGGATCATGTGGTAGAGGATTTAGAGGATCCATGGAACCCATTGGATTATCAACAAGTTCATTTTCAGTTATGGTTCGGACTTAGATGCAGGCTCTTTTTCATTAACTGTTTGTCTTTCAGCAATGGCAGGAGGAGAGTCTTACTTTTCTAAGAGTTGCATCTTCATCAAACAAATGTTACGCCTCTGCTAAACTCTATAGTTCTTTGACCAGGTACATAAATTCTATAACTTTTTGAACTATCACAATAACCAACAAATATATCTTTCTAGTCTGAAGCTTCCAATTTGTTCCTTTTCTATTTTGGCACATGGAAGTACACTGAATAGCCAAAGATTCTAAAATGACTCACCTCAAGCATTTTACTAGTGAAGACTTCTTCAGAAATCTTATTGTCTAAGGACTGATGAGGAGTTCTATTTTGCACATAAACAACAGTATTTGCAGCTTCTCCCCACAGAAACTTTGGTAGCTTTTGATCATGTGACATGGCTCTGACTGCTTCCATAATGATTCTATTCTTCATCTCAGCCACACCATTTTGTTGTGGATTGTATAGCACAGTGGTTTCTTTCTTTATTCCGACGTTTTTGCAAAGATCATTAAAATTATTGGACGTGAACTCTCCCCCATTATCAGATCTGAAAGCTTTGATCAGCATTCCAGTTTGCTTTTAAATCAAAGCCTTGAATCTCTGAACATGTCAAATGCTTCCCCTTTCTTTTTCAAAAAGAATATCCATGTCTTGCGAGAAAAATCATTAACAAAAATCATGAAATACAAGTAGCCACCAAGAGAAGTAACATGCGTAGTCCACATAAATCAAAATATATGAGCTGAAGTACCTAACTAGTTTTTGTTCTACTTGAAGGGAATGGTCCCTTTATAAGCTTTCCACTTGCACATCCTGGGAAAACTCTTTCATGATCCATTCTTATCTCAAGCTTTCCAAAAACCATCTTCCTTTCATGAGGTAAGGCTTTGTAGTGTAGGTCAGCAAATTTTTTGTGCCATAGCTCAAACTGAAGATCGATATCATGGACCATTTCATGAGGTAAGGCTTTGTAGTGAAGGTTAGCAAATCTTTTGTGCCATAGCTCAAACTGAAGATCGGTATCATGGACTAGTGGATACAAGATTCTTTTTCAAACCAAGTATATACAAAACTTATTGCAGAAAATAGATTTGTCATCATCTAACTGAAATGAAACTGAACCATAACCTTTAACTTGGTGAGTAGAATTATCTCCAAGGATAACATTTAAATTAGTCTCCCTTTCAACTAAATTAGAGAGTGCTTCTTTGTAACTAGTAAAATGTTTGGAAACACCACTATCAACTAACCAACTATCAAATGAATCTGCAGAAGAACTAGAAAGAGCAGAAACAAAATAATATTTTGATTGAGTTTTCGCTACATTATTTCTATACCTTGGGTTTCTTGTAATCTTACGATGGTCTTTTCCTTGACTTTCATAAGTGTCTTTTCTATAATCAAATTTGTTTCTGAATCTACGTGCTATTCTTCTTTCTTTACAGTCACGAGCAATGTGGCCATGCTTTTAACAATTAAAGCATCTACTTTTTGACATGTCTAGATTCCCTTTATTTGATTTGAAAGCAGATTTATTTTTATTACCTTTCTTTCTCTCGTCATAGGTTGAAAATGCAGTAAGTTCTTCTTCATGATGTGAAATCCTGCCTCCAAAGATCATTCTGGCCTCCTCTTGGATACACTTTCCCAGGAGCTCATCAAATGTGGGAATAGTGTTGATATTGTTGATGATAGTGATAAAAGTATCCCAAACATGAAAAGACCTCCAAGTGCAATAAACACCATTTCTTTATCAAGTACAACTCCACCAACTGTTGACAATTAATTCTTGATTTTGGTTATTCTCAAAAATTATGCTTGAATCATCTCTCCTTTGTTCATCTTGATGTCCTTCAACTGATTCTTCAAGGCAATAATCCGGTTCAAATTACTAATTGCAAACATGTCAATTAGTTTGTCATATATTTATTTAGATTTCTTCAAACCAAAAACATAAGTAATGAGATGATCACTAAAAGAATCAAGGATAATTTTTTTAGCTTTGATTTCACCCTTTTTATGTTTGGATTTGATAACAACACTTGAATTCTCTGGTGGATCAACTATTGTGTCTTCAACATACTCCAAAACTTCATGTTCTTCAAGAGTGATATTTAGCCTTGTTTTCCATGGACCAAAATTTGAAACATCATTCAACTTCTCCTCTACCTTGAAATAGAATGAAGTCATCTTGATCAGGAAACTTTGGCAACAAGTGGTGTCGCTTCAAGTGATTTCTGGTCTCCTTGGACTTGTCTTCACTAAGGCTCTGATACCATGTTAAAATATGAAAGTTCTATGCAGAATTTTAAAATTTCTTTACAAAAACATGAAAGTTCTATGCAAAAAACTAAATGTACTTTGCAGAAAACTAAATGGAACTAAATGTACTTTGTGGAAAGTTGAATGCAGTTCCTCTTACACTAGAGGATAAAAGGTTCTCCTCCTGTCAAGAATAAATCAACATACAATACCAAAAATAAAGGTATATTTGGATTGTCGTGAAGTAGGGGTTTGGGTTTGCACTGCTTCTTGTGAAACCAAGTTTTATCAGGTAGCTATCAATGGGAGCATACCAAGCTCTTGGAGCTTGCTTCAACCCATATAAGACTTTCTTCAGTCTGCATACATGAGTTTCCCTGTCATGCTCTTCAAAGCCTTGTGGTTGTTCCCCACATACCTCTTCCTTGAAGAAGCCATGCAAGAAAGAAGTTTTCATGTCCATTTGGTGAAGAGTCCATTCTTGGGTAGCAGTTAAGGCAACAACAGATCGAATAGTAGTATATTGAGCTACAAGTGCAAAAATCTCATCGTAATCTATTCCCTCTTTCTGAGAGAAAACTCTAACCTTATATTTTTTAATACTACCATCTGCACCATGTTTAATCTTAAACAACCATTTGGAAGTGACAACAGATTTACCTTGAGGTTTAGGAACCACTTCCCAAACATCATTTTGGATGATGGACTCGTATTCTTCAGTCATGGCATCTTTCTAGACTTATTCTTTTGCAGTTTCTTCAAAGATGTATGGCTCTGCCTGAATGATGTTGCTCATGGTAGCAACATACCCTTGAAACCAACTTGGCTTCTTACTTTCTCTGAACGTTCCTCTTGGGGCAGCATGTTGTTCAGCATCTTGCAAGGGATCTCACAGCCATCGTGGTCTCTTTATGGTAGGAGGATCTAGAGGATCCATGGAGCCCATTGGCTTATCAGTAAGTTCATTTTCAATTCTGGTTTGGACTTAGATGCAAGCTCTTTTTTATTAACAGTTTGTCTTTCAACAATGGCAGGAGGAGAAGAGTCTCTTACTTTTCTAAGAGTTGCATCTTCATCAAATGTTACGCCTCTGCTCAAATCTATAGTTCTTTGACCAGGTATATAAATTATATAAGTTTTTGAATTATCACAATAACCAACAAAGGTATCTTTCTTACTTGAAGCTTCTAGTTGGTTCCTTTTCTCTTTTGGCACATGGAAGTACACAAGATAGCCAATGATTCTCAAATGGCTCACTTCAAGCCTTTTACCAGTGAAGACTTCTTCAAGAGTCTTATTGTCTAAGACCTGATGAGGAGTTCCATTTTGCACATAAACAGCAGTATTTGCAGCTTCTCCCCACAAAAACTTTGGTAGCTTTTGATCATGCAGCATGGCTCTGACTGCTTCCATAATGGTTTTATTCCTTCTCTCAGCCACACCATTTTGTTGTGGATTGTACAGCACAATGGTTTCTTTCTTTATTCTAACGTCTTTGCAAAGATCATTAAAATTATTGGACGTGAACTCTCCCTCAATCAAATTTGAAAGCTTTGATCAACATTCCAGTTTGATTTTAAATCAAAGCCTTGAAATCTCTGAACATGTCAAATGCTTCCCCTTTCTTTTTCAAAAAGAATATCCATGTCTTGCGAGAAAAATCATTAACAAAAATCATGAAATACAAGTAGCCACTAAGAGAAGTAACAGGCATAGGTCCACATAAATCAGAATGTATGAGCTGAAGTACCTAACTAATTTTTGTTCTACTTGAAGGAAATGGTCCCTTTATAAGCTTTCCACTTGCACATCCTGGGCAAACTCCTTCATGATCCATTCTTATCTCAAGCTTTCCAAAAACCATCTTCCTTTCATGAGGTAAGGCTTTGTAGTGTAGGTCAGCAAATCTTTTGTGCCATAGCTCAAACTGAAGATCGGTATCATGGACCAGTGCATGAAAGGGTTTACCATTGACTTTGTAAATCCTTTCACATCTTGATCCAAGAGTGAAGGCTTCTCTCATACTTTAGTTTAAATGTCAGGTTAGAACTTTTCCATTAATAAAAGCAACTTTCATTCATTTATCTTCTAGAGCAAATATGGATACAAAATTCTTTTTCAAACCAAGTACATACAAAACTTCTTGCAGAAAATAGATTTGTCATTATCTAATTGAAATGAAACTGAACCATAAACTTTAACTTGGTGAGTAGAATTATCTCCAAGGATAACATTTAAATTAGTCTCCCTTCAACTAAATTAGAGAGTGTTTCTTTGTAACCAATAAAATGTTTGGAAATACCACTATCAACCAACCAACTATCAAATGAATCTGTAGAAGAACTAGAAAGAGCAAAAACAAAAAAATATTATGATTGAGTTTCAGTTGCATTATTTCTATACCTTGGATTTCTTGTAATCTTAGAATGTTCTTTTCCTTGACTTTCATAAGTGTCTTTTCTATAATTAGATTTGTTTTTAAATCTAGGTGTTATTCTTTCTTTACAATCAAGAGCAAAGTGACCATGTTTTTTACAGTTAAAGCATCTAACTTTTGACATGTCTAGATTCCCTTTATTTGATTTGAAAGCAAATTTATTTTTGTTACCTTTTTTTCTCTTGTCATAGGTTGAAAATGCAGTAGGTAAGTAGATTTATTTTTATTACGTTTCTTTCTCTTGTCATGGGTTGAAAATGCAATAGGTTCTCCTTCTTCATGATGTGAAATTCTCCCTCCAGAGATCATTTTGGCCTCCTCTTGGATACACTTTCCCAAGAGCTCATCAAATGTGGGAATAGTGTTGATATTGTTGATGGTAGTGATAAAAGTATCCCAAACAGCAAAAAGGCCTCCAAGCACAATAAACACCATTTCTTTGTCGAATATAACTCCACCAACTATTGACAGTTGATTCCTGATTTTGGTCAATCTCAAAAAGTATGCTTGAATCGTCTCTCCTTTGTTCATCTTGAAGTCCTTCAGCTGATTCTTCAAGGCAATAATCCGGTTCAAATTACTAATAGCAAATATGTCAATTAGTTTGTCATACATTTATTTAGCTTTCTTCAAACCAGAAACATAAGTAATGAGATGATCACTAAGAGAATCAAGGATAATTTTTTTAGCTTTGATTTCACCCGTTTTATGTTTGGATTTGACAACAGCACTTGAATTCTCTCGTGGATCAGCTATTGTGTCTTCAACATACTCCAGAACTTCATGTTCTTCAAGGGTGATATTTAGCCTTGTTTTCCATGGATCAAAGTTTGAAGCATCATTCAGCTTCTCCTCTACCTTGAAATACGATGAAGTCATCTTGATCAAGGATTTTTGGCAGCAAAAAGGGTCTCTTCGTGTGATCTCTGGTCTCCTTGGACTTGTCTTCACTAAAGCTCTAATACCATATTAAAATATGAAAGTCCTATGCAAAATTTTAAAATTTCTTTGTAGAAACATGAAAGTTCTATGCAAAAAACTAAATGTACTATGCAGAAAATTGAATGGAACTTAATGTACTTTGCAAAAAGTTTAATGTACTTAGCGGAAAGTTGAATGTACTTTGTAGAAAACTGAATGGAATCGAATGTTATATGTTGTTACAATTACTTAAAATGCAGATTTCTTCTTCAAAATTTTTCAAATCAGCAATTGTAGATAGAACATAAACTTAAGGATCATATGAAGACAGCCAAGCACAAATATGAGACACTGAGATTTTAGTCCAATGACCAGGGCAAAAACCCCTCAAGAGGGAAAACCCAAATGATTCCTCTTCTATTAGATTTCTTCAATTGCTCAACAGAGTACAGAGAGAGAATGAGAATGAATAAAGTCACTAACTTGAAGACCTCCTCCTTCTTTTGATCAAATAATGTCTTTCACACTTGCTCCAGCTCTTCCCTTGCTCTTGCTCTTCACCAGCTCTCACACTTCTCTTGCACGCCCTCAACACTTGCTCTCCTTCTTCACAATGGACAGGCTACCCTCAACTCTCACTTGCTCTTGCTTAAATAGATGAGAAAGAAGAGTCACAAAATGAATTCATGCCTTGAGCCAATAATATGAGAATCGAATTCCATGAGGGAGGAGTTTCTTGAAGAGAAGTGTAACTCATCCCAAGAATAAAGAGAGAGGTACAATTGTCTTGAGGAGTTACAATTCGGATTAGAGAAAGAAAAAGTTACATTTAGACATGAAAGAATATTTGGTGAGAGTTACAAATCGAATAGAATGAGGGAGTTACAAGTGCATTTAATGAGGATGAGTTACACTTTTCCCATACATTGAATTAGTGAGAGAGAGTTACATTCTCTTAAGCGTGGAGTTATTATTTTATTCCAAGAGAGAGGTTCAATAAGAGAATTTACTTATTCCATGAGAAAATTTGATTTTAGTAATCCATTAAAGGTGAATGACTTTAGACTATTTTACAACTAATAATAATTAAGGATAAGGATAAAAATATTAATTATTGATTTGTATAATCATTATTAATTTGATTTTAGAGCGGATTCCATATGTCGAGATCATCCTCGATCATTCAAACATGACTTCCTATTTTTGGAAAGTCACTTCCAAATTGAGATGTGACTTACTATTTTTGGAAAGTCATATTAGAATTGTCATAAATGAAATTTTATTATAGGTGGTTCAAACAGAACTGAAAGATATGATTTCTTCTAGGAAAAATTCATCCATGAGTTACAAAATTTTAACAGACTCAAGGATGTGGATTTAAGGGTGCCAAATCTTAATGAACCAATGACAACAAAACCCAAAGGATGGATGTTAAATCAAGGGAATGATGAAAGGCATTAAGCATGGAATAGCTATGAGCATGTTACTTCAATCCAAGTCTCCCAAGTAGCGCCCCTCCTATAACCCTAAGGCCTCAAAGGAGGTCCCACTGGACTAGGGTTAAAGACTAACCCCCCTGATAAGGTGAGAAAACAAGTTTACAATCAAGGTCAGTCAATGATCCATATCACCCCTTTATCCATGTTAGAATGCCCAAAACATTAAGTAAAAGAACTTGGATGCAAAATGGTTAAAGTACATGCCAAGTGGTGACCCACCTTCCTTCAAGAGGAATGTTGATTGGTGAGAGGTGTATGACCAGTGCAAATGGTAGAGGATTGTGGCATATAATCATAAATAAGAAATGTATACAGTCGTTGGCTAGTTGGTTGTCCAAGATAGGAGAAAAGTTTTCTCCAATGGGATTTTCTAGCAATCATTGGATTCATAAAATAAACAAAAACCACTTGCAAGTTTCCAACAATTGTCAGGAAATTTATAATAGAAACAAAAACCACTTGCAAGTTTTCAACACTTGTCAGGAAAAAAATCCGCTAACTATTAGAAAGTTATTTACTATGTAAACACAGCATTAGAGAGTGATTTAGAACACAGCATCAACAAATTCCATTGGTCATCTTTTTCTTTATAGTGATATAAAAGAATTTTTAAATCTGAATTCAATCTAACCTTCTAGTTGAGTTGTCCCTAAGTTGATTGTAGCATCAAAAAAAGTAATAACTGTTGAACTTGCTATCTAATTGCTGCAATGAGTCGTTCCTTGTCATGCAGATGAATGATTGTGATCCCTGAAATCTCACGTAGCATAATTGTTTTATGATCAATATTGGCATTGTTACAGCTATAAATGGATAAAATGGTAGTACCATGACTTAATTTAATGCAATTAATGCACCTGATCCTATGGTTTAAGTTTGAGTAGTTAAAGGGGTGGCAGGAGGGGGAGGGATCCTTTGGGATCCCAATAAACAACAAGAAATTAAGTTTGTGTGGGGCCTAGGTAAAGAATCCAACAACATGGCAGAAATGTATGGTCTGCTCCTAGGACTGATCTTAGCCAAGGAACATGGAATTTCTAGGATTGCCATTGTGGGAGACTCTCTCATTACTATTCATCTCCTGCAAAAAGGGGTACCATCCAAGACAAACAAACTAACTCTCCTTTTGCAAAGAATCATGAGCTTACTGGAATCGTTTCAGAACAAAAGTTTATTTCATGTTATAAGGAGAAAGAATTCAGCGGCGTATTGACAAGCCAATCTAACCTATGGTTTGGCGAGGAGCCAAACAGAGGTCAATGGGGAAAGAAATTGGAAACCCATTCCATGAGATTGCCTACAAATATACCACAGCCCTCTATGTTTACAGGTCATTCAAACAATAGAACCATCATGGAGAAGCAAGGTTTAATAATCCAATCTCTGGGAATCACCGTTGGCAGATTGTATTCATTGATGAGTAAAGTTAATAAAACAAATGGCGGCTGGTCCATATGGGAGAAGGCATTGGGCCAGCTTGCAGGCCACGCACCCTCATGTACTCCATTCTGGATATTTTTGCATGGTGGGATCTAGAAATTAAATCTCGAATATGCGACCTTCAATCTCCAAGTCTTGGAAATAGCAGCGCCCAGACCAGTCAAAAGGATCAAGTTCGTGTGGGAGGATTATCCATCATTTCGTGCATTCAAGGAGGAGAGAAATTGGTTTGTCATGGGGGTTATTTATCTGTCGAGGATGGGCATTCGTCTATAGGGTAAAGAAGATTGGCTTCTCTTTCCCCACCCCTGGAGCTTTCGCCCCTGGAAAGAGAAGTTCATGCCGGGACCTAAAGCATTTTGGGCTGGCAACATCAGTTATATAGTCTTGTTCTACCCTCTTCGTCCTGGAATTCTCAGTGAATACCTTCAGTACTCATCAAATCTGAAGCAGACACAGGTGAAAATTGAGAAAGGCAATGGTGACTTAGGCATCAAGCAGACTAACAACTCGGGTGACAGCAAAGCGAAGGGCTTGTGGGAATTCTTTTGGCAATTGGTTCAAAATTTGGTAATCAGCTCTTTCTTTTCTTGGCATAAATCTCCATTTTTCTCTGCAAGTTTTGTTGGTGTCTTCCTTCTATGCCATCGGCATCATTCCTCCAAGGGCTCTAGGGGCCTGAGTGGAGTCCAGAATAGAAATTAGAAAATCTCCTGCAGCAAGGGATTATTGGATCCTCACCGGCAACCTGACGAAGAAGAAGGCCCCCTAGAGTGCCCTCTCTGTCCACATTCTCCAGTAGCCAGCACCGTCGAATATGAACTCTTGTTGCTCATCCATCAGCTCTCCCTCCAGTTGGCAGAGCAATCTGACAGAATTCTTGCCCTTCAACAACAGATGGAGCGTCAAAACGAGAAAATTGATGCATTTCGTGGTCAAGTGGAGAATATAAAGCGGACCAGCCAAACAGTGAGACCTCATCCCACTGAAGGAAATGTAAATGCAGAAATGGAGGATGCAATGACAGTAGACAGCTCTCATTGTGAAAGAGCAAATTTTTTAAAATTGTGTTTCTTTGAGGACAATATTGCAGGATATATATAGTTGCATACATATTGTCAGGAATTTAGTAGTAACCAGTTTTCGTGAAGAGGAGTCAGAATTTCCCAGTGTCCTTTATGCTATAACAGAATATGTCTCTGCTCTGATGTAACTCACCCGTTTTTTACTGCATTCCGGGCAAAGATTTATAAAATATATTATTCAATACTGTTAAAAAAAAGTTTGAGTACTTAAAATGATAATAAATTCAGAGGACAACTTGAACATTTTCAACTACGGCAACCTACTAATTGCTGTGGATCTCTAATTTGCCTTACATATCTATTAATAAATCCATAAACCAGGGTTGAACACGTCACTTACCTATCAATAAATCCACAAACCAGGGTTGAACTATAAGGCTTGGAAAAACGGTGGTCGTTAACTAAGTTACCTAACTTTCAGAGAGAAAGCTACAAAGACCTTAAAACCATGGACGGCCCTACCCATAAAAATTTTACTTGTAGTTAGTTGAATATACAGTGCAAAGAGAGGAAGCAGTTGATCTATTATTTTAAACTCAAAGGCCATAAAATTTAAAAGAAACATTTATTCAATTATTTGCAATAAGGATTTGGTTGGAAGGCAAAGCAGGATGTTTGATAGCCCCAACAAGACTCAATTTCTCCAGAGTCATATTTCGCCCATGTGAGCCATATAATCCATGCAAGCGGGTCTGTTACGAAGACATCTTGTAAAACAGAAGGAAAAATGCTAGATCTTGAACACAACTTCAGCTTGAAGAGAAACATGAACATCAGTGAAAGAAGGAAATGGGCGTAAATAAAACCTATGGAACGAGCAGCTTGCACGCAGAATATGCACTAAGAATGCAGAACATACATTCCCAAGGGCAAGACATCCCTTCATGAAAAAATATGAGTGCCCGAAATCCATATGATCCATTACCATTCAAAAACTAAGCAAAATAGGCACTCGGAAAATCCCTAATAGAAATTTAAGACGGCATGCCTGAGATTCGAAACCCAGATCATTACACCATTTCACAGTCCAAAAAAATCTTAATGGAAATTTAAGATGGCATGTCTGAGATTCGAAACCCAGATCATTACATCATTTCATAGTCCAATAGAACAAAAGCTTTGAAGACAGAGTAGATAAACAAACCATGACAGTAACATGAATGAATGCTGGTCACGAATACTAATAGAAATTACCGTGAATCGAAAGCATATTACACAAAAAGATCATACCTTTCCTTTGTGTTCCACGGATTTCTCTTTGTAAAAATTTGTCCCAATCATCTGTAACATTTACAGTAAGAGTAGAATATATATCAAAGATGGAACTGCCATTGAACAGTGTTTACTGCAATCTACATTCCCTGTTCAAATATCAAACTGATATAAGCCCGTCTATTAATTACCTCCCCAGCTCTTTTTGCGACCTCCACAGCAGAAGAAAGAAATTCACTCAGCTCGTCTGAATTCCATACAATACACAAATCAATTCAAATCACTCCAAGTTGCAGACAAAATATTTGATCAAATGAATAACCGCAATGGCAGAACATCAGATAACTTACCGCAGTCTCCCATTTTCAATCGTCAAACAGACAAAGTAAAAGGAGTTGGAGGAGGGTTCTTTTGAAGGTTCAGAGCAAGAGATCTGCTCAATCCCTTGGGAGAGTAGCCTTTCTACCGTGAATATTGATGATATTAACTGACGACTTCTTGGAAGCCACGTGACGCTTGCGTGGAATCCTTCCCATAATGAAAAGTGCATGTGTACCCGTTGAAGATTCGAGTACTAAAGCATCTAATAATAATATACTCTGCTTTTCCAATAAATTAATTCGAGGCCATGATCCAATGATTTAACATGGAGTGCACTACCTTTATGAATAAATAATTGTATATTGATGTTTCCAATCTATAATGTTGAACAACAATGACCTCTCGATTTTTCCTCCTACACCGAAGAGATGGAAGGTTTATTTAAAATTGGATCTAATAATGAAGGGCTAGTTAAAATTCGATCTTATGCCATAGTTATTTTAATTGTATTTGAAATTTTATTTTTTTTAAGTTTGATAAAAATTATTAAAATTATATATAAAATTAATGGGCTTTAGTTTAAATAATGGAGAGAAACGGTGTTATTCTCTTAGCTTAAGTTCAATTCGGGTTAAGTTATAATAAATATATTATGTAATATTTTTTCATTTTTAGTTTTTTGAGATAAAATTATATATTTTTTATATGGAATATGAAAATATTTTTTTAAAGAAAATATATGTAAGTTAAAAGACATTATACAGATATATTCATGTTGTTTAACATGATACATTGTAAGTTATCGGGCAGTCTAATCAGTGATTGTTATGATAATGTGAAAGGGGCATATGTAGGTGTTTCGGGTAGCTCAATTAACAAATGTCATGATAATGCGAAGGGGGCGTATATAGGCACCTAGAGGTTATAATGGTAGGAATTGGAATCAACCTTGTGTCAACCCAGTGCAAACCAACCTAGATTTTTATTTCTCTAGTTAAATTAAAAAATAATAATAATTAAATTAAAATTAAAAATGATACATTGTAAACATCAACTTATAATTATTCATAAAGGTAACATGTCACATAAGTTGATGAACTTGGGTAAGAAGAATAACAACACTTCTCCCAACCACCCAAAATACGTCCAATTAAAGTGTATGTATAATATTGCAAAAGAAAGATAAGGTTTCAAAGTTTAAAACGATAAAGTTTCAAAGTTTATAACGATAAAGTTTGCTTATATATTTCTCATGTGGAATGTAAAGGTCTATCTTAACTAAAGATCTACCAAGGGGCTCAATGGATCAAATCTCTCAAAATGTGAACCTTATTTGGAGTGAAAAAATTTAAAAGAAAAATTACACCTATAGATATTTGATTCCTCTCCACACTTAGTAGATCCGAACTTATGATAAATCTATATTGATTCTTAATAATATATTTATATTTATATAAATTTCATATATAGAGTGTTTTAGAAGAAAAAATTTATATGATATTAATTTTTTATATATTTATTAATTAAATTTAAATATGAATGGTTAATATGAACTATTACTTTAATTTGTATGGTAAATGGTTTATATATATATATTATATATATATATATAAATATATATATAATATATGTGTATTTTTATTATTAAATTTATTAAATTATTATAAGTTTATTAATTATATGTTCTCAAATATTATGATTATGAATGTGAATTATTATTGCATTGAGAGGTGCTCTATAGTCCAAAATGGGGGAATTGTTGTATTGGTGAGTTAGATAAAGTAATCGATAATAATAATAATAAAAGTAAAAGATTGACAATAAAACACCATTCGAAATTCTGAACATGTACAAGTGCCAACATCCAAAAGTGAAGTTTCCTTTTAGAGCAGATGTACTAGAACATTGTGTTCCATGTAATAATGAAGGATTTGAAGATCATCAAACTACTTTTTGTAGTTTTTGAATCATCATTTTCCATGATTCCAACTGAAGGATTATAAGATTCACCTTTCCGTTGAACCATTCCACTACTATTTTGGAATCACCAATCAATTTAAAAAATTTCACCTACTTCCACAAAGCTAACTTCAAAGCACACCATAGAGCAATCAACTCAACAACAAAGTCCAGACCATTTCCAATGCTCAACTTATATTTTAGAACCACATTCTAAGGGAATATAATGACAACACCAGCCCCACAATTCTCCCTTTGACAAGCATTATCAAAGAAACCCCATACATTTCTTTTTGATAACACCAACTCCCTTGTAATTCTTGTTTTCTTCGATTTCGAGGGTTTGATGTGTTCCAAAAAGCAACTCTAGAGTTATGTGCAATTATTGTTGAGCATACAACATCACTTTGAAAATGAACTTTGTTTCTCCCTCACTAAATGTAATATCCCAAATGGAAAATTTGCAAATTTTTCACAAAGAAATTTCATTCATCCAACATAAGATTGCCATGTAAAATATAACAATTGTTGCAACTCAACAATATGATGGACAAAAATAAGAGGAACAAAATAATCTCAGCTTTATTATAATAGATAATCTAAGGTTTACATGTTGCTACAACCAAAATAGATGAGATGAAAACTTGGCCTCCAAGATAATCTATTGCACTACAAGGCCCCTCCAAACTGACTTGAACTGCATTGGCAAGCTCTCTTGTGAATTCTGGATGAATTCACCAAGGGGAGATGGGTACTCGCCCAGTCTCACTAAATCACCCCAGGGTTTTTGTCTTAGGGCTACAAATGAAGTAGAGAATCAGGTGCTCCAACCTCTCACACAAGAAGAAAGATCAAATCTAAGATGTCCTCTAATGGCCTCCTCCTATTTTATAGATCTGACGGACCCCTCTAGAAGCTCCTATTTTATTATTATTTTAATCATTGAGCACATTTCCCTTAATTGAAATATTATTTAATGTGGGAAATTGGTAAGTTAGCTACTAAAACTCCCTTCTAACCATCCCATCCTGTAGACCTTCTCGTTCCGGTTCTAACAAGCTATTACACTAAGGTCTTTTGTCAAGTATTCTTCCCATAATACCACCTTAAGCGTAATTAATTAAGTCAAGGTCATTAAAAACTTTGTTTTTTTAAGTTGTTGGAATGCACCTAAACAAAAGATAAACTATGTGGATGATGGAATATACTAAGCAAATGTCATCGGACCTCATAGAAACTCCTCAAAACCCCTCCAACAGCCCTTGGGCCCGCTAGTGATGCGAACCTGCACCTATAACCTATCTACCCCCAACTCTGAAAGTCCATCCTAATCGTGCCATAAGGAACACCAGAAAAAGGAACATCACAAATCCTCCTGCCCCAAGATTGCTTGCCCTCAAGCAATCCAAGCTTGTGGACCAGTCTGTTGGCCCAATGTGATTGATACCCAATGCTTAGGTCTCATACAAACCACTGGGTGATGTTATGCCTCTGTGTCAACCCACCATGAACGAACCCCTCAATGCCTAAATCCCAAACTAATCTTTGATTGAACCTATCATCAGCAAATCCTCTTGGATCCCAATGCCACCAAGAACAGGCATCAATGCTCCATGGCTCTTGTTGTGTTGTACCTCCGGTTGTGAATGTTGCCCCATTAATTGTGTACTAACTCATTACCTCTCTCCAGCCCAACCTTTGACTCAATCCAATGTTAATCCTGCTCTCATGTTGTCAAGATGGAATGTTAAAGAGTTGTCGACTTGTATCCCACTACCAACTGGGGCATGCAGTATCTGAGATGTTTAGGGGTCCCTACTCTATTACACCCCTGACTAAGAATATCACACCATCAATAGTGTTATGCAACCAACTCACAAAATAGAAGAAAAGATAAATCAAGGACTTCAAAATAAGCCTCTTCGAGGGGGAAACCTCATTTACATTACACAAATGAACAATTCTTGGATGATTCAAATGACACAACCTCCTTTCTATTTATAAGAGTCTAAGGGGTCACAATATAATGAGAGTTGACATAACAATAATAATGTAAGGGTACCACAGTAACAATAGTGGGCTTCTATGGGGCACAACAATAACAAAAGGGGGCTACACTAATAACAATGAGGGAATAGTGGGCTTCTATGGGGCACAATAATAACAATAAGGGGGTTGCACTAATAACAATGAGGGAATACACTAGTATTATAGGGACCTAACATGCCCCTCTTCTTCAAAAAAGCATTGTCGTCAACGCTTGAGTAATTTTGGATGATTTTGTATAAAATTCTCATCCTCAAATTCTCATCCTCCTATGTGGAACCTTCCGCGGGTAAGTTCTTCCACTTGATGAGATACTATGAAATTGATCGATTTCGTAGTTGTTGAGTTCTTGTTTCCGTGACTACTTCAGGTTCCAATATGATTTTTCCTTCCTCATCAAGTTCTGGTAATATTGTTTGAATTGGGAGCTTGTCACCTATAACCTTCTTTAAGCATGAAACATGGAAAACTGGGTGCACTCGGAAGCTGCAGGAAGCTCCAATTTGTATGCCATAGTAGCTATCTTTTGCAACACCTTGTACAGACCATAATACTTTGGTGATAATTTATTATCTTTCTTATCTTGCTTGAGGGACATTGTTTATATGGTTGTAGCCGTAGGAATACCCAATCGCCCACATCAAAACTTCTTTCATTGCGATGTTGATCTGCCTGTTGTTTCATTCTATTCTACGCCAAGGTGAGGTTATCCTTTAAGAGTTGGAGAACTTGTTGCGGATGCTCGATGTGATCTTCCACTGCTTGAACCTTAGAATTTTCTCTTAAATATGATGTGATGGATGGTGGATGATATCCATAAAGTGCCATAAATGGGGTCATTTTTGTTGCAGTATGGAAGGAAGTGTTATATCACCATTCATCCAGAGGCAACCATTTGACCCATTGTGCCCGTTTATCAAATACAAAGCAATGAAGATATCCTTCCAAACATTTGTTTACTATCTCAGTTTGCCCATCAGATTGAGGATGATAAGATGACCTATAAGTTAATTGAGTACCAAGACAAGAAAATAATTTTGTCCAAAAATTTCCAGTGAAAATGGGATCTTTGTCACTTACAATAATCTTTGGGTTTCCATGTAGCTTTTGAATTGTTTCCATAAATGCAGTACAAATTGTAATCGCTTTAAGTGGATAAGATAATGCACAAAAGTGTGCATACTTGGTAAGTCTGTCAAATACCACCATGATAACACTCTTTCCTTCGGACTTGGGTAAACCTGTGATAAAATCCATTGAAACCTCCTCCCAACGTTGGCTTGGAATGGATAAAGTTGTAATAGTCCTGGGGTCTTAATTGTTTCAACTTTATTTTGTTGGAAAACCAAACATTCTGCCACAAAATTTTGAATATCTGATTTAAGGCCATCCCAAAAAAATCCTTCTTAACCCTGTGGTAGGTTTTTAGAAATCCCGAGTGCCCTCCTAAGGGAGAGGTGCACAATTCCCTAAGAATCTTTTGTTTGAGCTGCCAATTCTTAAATAGGTATAATTGATCCTTGTACCATAACGAATCATTTTTCCAGCTAAATGTATTAGATGTACTGGGATCTTGTTGTATCTTTTGAATGAGTTCCCACACTTCCTCATCATTCTTCCATTCATCCCTTGCTTCATTTATCGAATCTGGTTGGATAATAGAAATGGCACAAAGAAATGCTTCCACATCCTCATCCTTTCTTGAGAGTGCATCTGCCACAACATTTTGCTTCACTTTTTTGTAGATTATTTCAAAGTCATAACCCAACATCTTTGTGACCCATTTTCGCTGCTCTTTAGAAGATAATCTTTGTTCTAAAAAGTATTTAAGACTATCATGATCTATTTTACCTTGAAGTGTCTTCCCATTAGGTAGGGTCGCCATTTCTTAAGTGCATGTAGTATTTCCAACATTTCCTTCTCATAAATAGCTTTGTGTAAAT